>CM052195.1:9809081-9944018 GCA_028455805.1 Lasioglossum figueresi | reverse complement strand
ATATATATATATATAATTATATATATAATTATATATATATATATATATATATATTAAGATAAAGATGAAAAAGGGTTTTACCGCATCTTCTGAATTGTCCACAGAACGCTGCATGCAACGTATGAATGTTCACATATTTTTTTTATACACCTGTCGATGGATATTCATTAACAATATGGTAATTGAACAACGTACCTTGAATGGCGAAATATCAATGTCTTCGTCACTGATAGACGCCAACAGCTTCTCGTCTATTTTGCAGGACAGCTTTCCACCAGCGCTGGAAACTTTCGATTGCAATTCGTGTTTTTTTCTAGTTTTGATCTTGGAGCCGACACTGTCGCCAGAACAGTAGTCACCTTCCTCTTTCACTTTCCTACTTTTCTTCGTGATAACGGGTCTGCCACGCTTTTTCTTCTTCTCTTCTTCATCTCCAACTAATTTCACAGCAGGCGTCCAAGCAGGATCAGAATCGGAGTCACCTTGCTCTTCGTCATTGTCGAAGTAATCTATACCCTGTTGCCGGTCCAAAAATTGTTTCACAGTGGTTTTCTCTTTTGCTTTTCTTCTCGATGTTTCTCGCCTTGGAGGTAGAAGTAAAGGGTCCACTATACAACAGAAAAACATTTGGTAGAAACATACTGGTATAACGAGGTTTAATTCTTTACAGGTGGGTGAGTCATCATTAGACTGCGGATGTTTATGCAATTTTCAATTTTTGTAGACAAATTTTAAGAAAGTGGTACCAAGTAAAATTCTATTTTCATTGGTAATAGCATTTGTAGATCCAAAATAAATAAAAATCGTTCTAAATTCTGTTGAATTTAATACTCCAGTATTTTTTGAAAATTTTTATAAGCCATAGATGCACGAAGATCCGCAGTCTAGTCATTATGTATACTGTGTAGCATTTACCTTTTTGTTAAGAAAAAAGAAAAACAGCAAATACAGTACTACAATATACATACATATAAATAATGAAAAAAAAAATTATTCGTGTATTACCTTCTTCGTGTTTTTTTGACGCTTTGCCAACCGACAAAAGCGATACGGTTTCCAGCGCAGACGCTGCTGCGGCAGCTCTTCTCTTCCTATCCGTTGGTCCTCCGGGTTTAATCGGTCTCCCCTTTCTCGATTTACCTTCCGGTTTATTAATGGTCACTGTCTCGGTCACTGTCGCGTTTGTTACTTTCTTTTCTGATTTCTTCGGCGGAAACAGGAAATCGTCGTCGCTGGTAAAGCCGTCGTCGCTAGAGTCAAAATTTTGTTTTTTCCGTTCTTTCGGTAGCGGAAAATACCGAGGATCATTGGCATAATCGATCACCGGCGTCTCCTTGGGTGGGGGCGGTGGTTTTTCCACTTGTGGTTTCGCTGCTTCGCCATTTGTAGCGTTCTCTGCTGGTTTACTTGGCTCGATAGGAATATAAGGTTTCGACCTACTCCACGTTGCTTTTCTACCACCTCGAACTGTGAGCGGAGGCGAGGGTTCTCTTTCACCTTGCAAGAACTTCAAGTAACTGGTCATGAATCCCGAATTCGGGTCCTTGTTCGGTCGTTTGAAATCTCTGTTCAACATGCTACTCGTTTCATGCGATTGTTGACTTTGTTGTAAAAAACCTAATTCTTCTTCAATGTTAGGAACAATTACTTTAGGCTGATCGTCTCTGACCTCTTGACTATAATTCACATTTTGATTTATCGCGTTCTCACCGAAACCGATCGGTGTGATTTCAACGGAAGATTGAAAATCGTGCGGCGAGTGATGATGGCTCGGAGGAATATGAAAAGCAGGAAAATATGGGATCGGAGGTGGTGCGTGATGATGAGAGACCATCAGAGACTGATGCTGATGCGCCGGTGTGCCAACAAAATTGCTCGAGTGGTGTAAGCTTGATTGTGAACTGAAAGCACCTGACGTGCCGGGAAACATTTTCGCGGGTGGCGGTGGTAAATTCCATCTTTCGAAATCGAAGTAGCCATTTTGTTGTTGTTGATTTGTATTATGGTGCGCAGGCGGTGGTATTCTACTTAAATAATCCGTTACCGTCGCCGCACCACTCACTTCGTTTAAAGAAGAACCATGCCCACACTTTTCTAAACTCTTTCTCTTTTTATTTACAGTGTCCACCTTACGACGTTCTTCCGTTTGTTTCTGTTGTTGTTGCTGCTGCTGTTGCTGCTGTTGTTGCTGCTGCTGTTGTTCAGTTGGAGTTACAGAAGCAGCAGTAGTTTGTTGCTGTACTTGACACGAACTTTGCTGTAAAGTTTGCAAATTTTTCACTATACTCATAGGATCTCCTCTGCAGCTACTCAAGTCCTGCAGAGTCACTTGATTCGATTCAAAGTACGTTTGCTGTCTATCTGAAACATTTATCACGCGTTGCACTTGTTGCTGAACTGGCAAGGTTTGAGCATTTATCTCTGCATTTCCACCAGCGTACAATGCAACAGAAAATTTTCGATTTCCTACCGGATGCCGATTCTCGTTTTCCCAACATAACTGTTTCTGCGTCTGTGTTTGCGTTTGTGGAAAATCTTGTTGTTGTCTCTCGTAATTTTTATTTTCCGCATTATAAGTGGCTTTCGTTTCGGTGGTACCTAAAGCGCGCGTGATTACCGACGAATAAACAACTTGTCCCTGCGAGGCAGGCCGCGGCACGGTCACATCTAACGGAGACGGTGGTGTAACCTGTTGTACAGCACTTTTGTAAGCTGGCCCGCTCGCGCACTGATTCCCATTACTTTCTGCGTGTTGTTGCAATGGGGAAGGAGACGACATTGCAGTCATTGGACTATTGTACATGGGATAAGCAGGACTTGGAACATGTCCCAAAGGACTTGCCTGCGAATGCGCTTGCAACGGACTCGGTCTGCGCGGTACCACAACGCTACAGTCGGGTCCATTCTGAGCAGAATTGTTAGAAGAGTATGTAGAATCGGTTGAAGCTGCAGACTTCGATCTACCTGAATGATGATATTCCGTATCTGATCCTGTCAAATAATGTCTGTACGATGTTTGCTGTTGCTGTTGACTTAGAACATGAAACTGTTGTTGTTGTTGTTGTTGTTGCTGCTGCTGCTGAGATTGAGAATGGGTTTGCAAGTTGCTGTTCGATTGAGTTCTTTGATTAGCAATTTTCCCACTAGCACTCGAACAATTTGTATTATTACCAGCTGTATAGTTCAACCCCCGTGACTCCATAATAGAAAAACTAATTGGCGACGATTGTGTGCTGTCTTGCGACGGTTGCTCATTTCGCCTGTGTTCACTGTGAGCATTCAATTCCGGATATATCTTTGTCTGAGCTTTCGTTTGAATGCTTTGTTGAGATGTGGTGGTTATCTTGCTCGGCGGTGAGGGATAATTACTGTTTCGAGTAGAAGGTTTGTCTTGAATTTGCGTTGGTACAGATCTGACGGATGTATTCAAAAATATAGTTGTAGATGCAACTGACCTGGGTGGTGGTTGAGGAATTCTATACTCTTTTCCAGCCGTATTGTTCGGAGTAGAAACAATACAAGATTGTTGATGTTGAAGAGACGATTGCACCTTTCCATTGGGAGTCTGACTTCCATTAGTAGTAGAGTAATTGTTCGATAACGTTTCCGAACTAAAGGTGGTAGGTACTTGTTGGAAAAATGTTTGATTACTACTAGTTTGCGACGTAGAGACCACCGATTTAACGTTTACCGTTGGTGATTGAGCTCTAACGTTTATAGATTTTTTACTATCCGAGTAACTGGTTGACTTGAACTCTGCAGCAGAGACAGAAGGCGAAGGCAACTGAGAATTTATATTATTGATAGGTTGACTTGTAGAAAAATGAGAATTGAATGTGTTTTCGTAAACACCGGTAGCAGGTTTAGTCGCAGACGATGGTCCCGGAGACGATGGTACAACACTTTCGTGCGGTAAAATTCCAAATGGGCTGGGTAATTGCGCATTGTTTTGGTGAGACCAGGCCAGCGCAGATGTCGGTGACGTTGCCGCTGTACCCTGATGCTCAAAAAACGTTGGTTGATGCGCAGAACTATAATTCTCTCTCAATATAGGGATATCGGGTTCGCTTGTGGTATTCTGTTTTGTTACCGATACTGCTTGAGCTTGAGCATGAGCTTGAGCTTGAGCTTGAGCAAGAGCTTGCCTGTGTTGTGTAACATAATGCGCCTGTTTTGGATTGGGATGATGAAACAAAGGCGAGAAGACATCGTATCCCACAGGGGGTGGAGATAAAAACCCCCCTGGGTTGAATGGCGACGGCTGACCCGCCAGAGTTGCTGTTGTATGCGCTGCTTGTAAAATTAATTGTGACGTGGTTGATGGAACTGCCTGACCAGCAGCTGTTGCTAAGTGATGAGATACAAAATCACTGCTCGCGCTCGAACTTGTCGACTGAAACGTGTTGGTCGCACTACTTGCAGTTAGACGATTATACGACGCGTACCATGGACCAACGGGATCCATTACCCAAACTTGGCACGGTAGTGCCTAGCCTACTTGGTCCACGTACAGCAGACTTTCTTCTATATAAATGTTACTCATATACTCTGTAATATTCATAACATAATTTCTTGTTGTAACTTGTGTATGTCCATTACTTGCGTCATGTAAAAAGAAATTATACCAAAAACTTTCACTGAATATAGAGTCTATAAACTTCCATCCAATGGGGGCTGACAATATGATATAACGGTTTCTCCATTTTATTCTGGAAAATAACAAAATGTTTCTATGTATAGTTTCAGGAAAACATTTCAAACAATTTTGCATGAAGTAAAAAGCTATATTCTTGACAAAAGAAACTAATTCTTCTAATTCTTTCTTGTTAAACATTTTACTAACACAAATTCAATAGGAAAACAATCTTTCGAGTGTATTATTCATCTTGTGAAATGTCAACTGGTATATATCATAGTGCTTAATAATATACTCCAACAGATTGTCCTGTTGACGTTCTATTTCTCTTTAACCAATGTTATTATTAAAACTGTAGAAAACTATTCATCCATCATGTGAAATAACTATGAAAAGTGGTCGGACAGAAGATTTAATAAAAAAAACTCACGTTTTGTAATATCCTTCAGGCACCAAAACAATAGAATGTATGCTACCAGAGGTAGCAAAAGTACCAATGTTTTTCGATGTTTTTCACGAATCGTGCTGCTTAGAAATTGTAGAAACAGAGGTCTATACAAAAAGAAACAAATAGCGAATGTGCGCCGGTTTTTAAGAATCGCAGAGAACCTAGTGTAGCGTCTTTTCATGACCTATTATGATAGGGTCCTTAGATGTTTCGTCCATTCGTAATCGGTCCTTTATCGTAGATGATTGAATCGCCACATTTCTTTCCAGCGATAATTGCTAAAACGATAATTTCACGTTCATCGCTATATGGCCATATGTTTTGAATATTAATTACTGAATTACATTTGCCGGTGTAGAAAAAGATATAACGTCTCATCGAATAACACAATAAATATGGCTACACAAACTTGGCCAACGCACGACACACGATCGGCTGGCACCGTGATTACGCTCACATGATTCGAACATCCAAAGAAAAGTATACATTCCTGGTACACCCTAGACCCGGTACTTACGCACACACCGCGCTCAGTTACCGTCACACGGGCTTATTTATCGCGGGGAATTGAACAATGTTACCCCGCAGTGCCCATTATAGGCCGCCATTTTGAATCGAATCAACAATGCATCGCGCCATCTATCGAAGCAGGATCACCAAAAGATAACCCTGGGAGCGGGATTTTTCAAGGAAATCTCTCTCATCAACAGTTACCATCCTTCGTTAAAACTTTCTTCATCTTGCTATCGTTGCTCTATTTATTAGGTTGTTGTATATGAAAACTGTCCGGTTTTAGAATACATATCTTATAAAATGTTTTAATCAAGAAATGTTATTACCATCTAATACAGGTTTATTATACAAGGTGTCCCAAAAATGTTGTATGTACCTCCTTGAATGGAGTGATTCTTGAGGTAATTTGTAGTCACTTTTTCCTTTGTAAAAACGTTCTCGGCGTCTGTGTTAAGGAGTTATTGACAAAGCCGTGGAGAACGCTTTCGCGGAGGAAGAATTTATTTCAAATGACCTGACAAATCATCCTTTTCGAGGAAGTACAACATTTTTGGGTCACCCTATACAACTTTGAAGTACAAAGATATTCTATATTCAATTATAATTTAGATGTCGTGTATTGCTTTTATACAGTGTAGAAAAATAACATATTGATGATAATATTATGTGATTTTCAGTCAACATACGGTGATTAATTAACACACTATTCGTCGATGGTAAAAAGGACTACAAAATGGAAATAACAATCTTATAAATAAAGAACATGGATGACCAAAAAAATCAGTTTTTAACGTAAAACAATCAAGAAACTTGAAATTCGTTTACAGAATACGTTGATCAGTAAGTTCGTTTAGAATATCAGTTGAATTTGTTTAATGTTACTGTTAAAAGTCGGACATTTCATATGCAACAACTTAAATATATATAATTAATATATTTCACCGTTCTGAAATATTTCTTATTTGAAAAACAATATTATTATTCTATTGTAAAATTAAAGAAATGCGAAGTATGGTCGCAACTATATACAGGGTGTCCCACGTAACACTTTTCACGATTGGCTATACACTGCAATAAAAAAGTGTGAACATTTTTTTGTATTATTGTCAAGGCCACCTTCATTTTTTAAAATAGCACTTTGTATTTTTGACTTAACAGTATTATAGCCCATATCAAGATGAATTGAACGACCTAGTATACCTTCGAATGACCTTGAAGTACCATTTAAAAAAATTAAAGTGGCCTTGACAATAAAAAAAAAATTTTGTCAGATTATCGCAAGTATACACTTAAAAAATTGTGAAAAGAATTACGTGGGACACCCTGTATACAAGCAGAGAATATAAATATACAAGTACACCTGTTGATTGTGAAACTACGAATTTTTTAAAAGACTCTCGACATAGGACATAGACGAACAACTAATTATGAAAATGTTATTATCAGAGATACTCTGTTATTATATTTCTTTCTAATACAAAGGAAATCGATCGTAATTCATCAGTGTTGTTAATTAAAAATTGGTATGCGCACGATAATATTTATTATAATGGTAATGTAAGAATATATTTATAACTATTGTCATAATAATAATGATAATAATAATAATAATAATATAGTAGTAGTAGTAGTGATAGTAGTAGTAGTAGTAGTAGTAGTAGAAGTAGTAGTAGTAGTAGTAGCGTAACTCGCGAATATGGTCATTTGCGTTACTGAATAAAATAGGTATCACCCATTTAAATATGTAGAACTGCCAAATTATTGTTACTGTAGAGAAAATGAGCAGTAGAGGCAGTTTATGAAATTGCATGTTGCAAGTTGCCTTACCTGTTACTATAAAATGAATAGGATCCAACAATTAAGACACTTAGTTGAGTATATCGCAGATATCTTGAAAAGTATACCGATGCCACCGTGTACTAGTATTGAAAATTCGCTATGCAAAATTTTGTGATGCAAAGTGCAAATCGCATCAAGTACATTGTACTTATCTTATTACGAGCGAGATATTGTACCGTATTTTACGTTCTAATACTATTACTGCAAGTACAATAACACATACAAAGAATCCGAAATGTAATTAAACGGGGTGAATTTTACCGATAAGCAAAGTGGTACAGTGGCGGTATCACAGCTACTTTGATATCATACAACACTTTTTAAATATTTTTGTACACACGTTTCTAACCGGTTGCTTTTTACAAGTCTTAACCCTCCGGGATTTTCTTTTTTTCCCTTTTTTTGGAAACTTAGAAACACTGATGTTATACTACATTTCAATGCATTTTTTTTTATAAATTTGAATTCTCGAGATTTTTTCGAAACACCAACGTGATATATAACCGAGTGACACAGAGCGTCACAAAATAAGCAACATAGTACATAACAACTTAGAGAACAAGTAAATAAATAATCTATACATTAAATTACGTAAGTATTCTTGAAATATTTTCTTACAAATGAATCCGAGAACATATGCTAATGAGAATTCTCAAACAATATTAAACATCATCATGTAAGAATAAATAAACAATATCAGGCAGCACGATACGATTTTGCTTTGGTTTTTTATGTGAAATACACCCATATTAATTCCTAATTACGGTAACATTACAAAATGCAATATACGTAGGATGGCCAATATTGCTCTGTTTTATTCACGCTGTTTTCACTTATAGAACAAAGTATTTAACGGCTACCTCATTTGCATTTTACGTTGTTGCCAGACTGCAAATTTTCTGTATGCAGTGTTCAATAATTGATTTAAGTGACTTGTTAAATGTTGACTGACGGCGGAGAAGTCACGTTGAACACGATCCTAGAAACGAAAGAATATTACGAATAGATAAACAACATAATATAAAATAACGTACACATAACGGGAGACTTACTTCGAAAGGTTTAAGTTTAGCAGAATGAAATCTGTGTAACGCTTCGTGCATTCTAATTGCCTTTTCTTCGAGCTGTGGTGTCGTTGGTGGAAAACTGCGCCAAAAATGCCTTAGAAGTTCGCATGTGCATACATAAACGTTACGTAACTCTTTTTCTAAATCCTTTGGTATTAATTCTGCGAATATACAAGGAAAAAACACAAAATTTTGCAAATATTTGAATTTCTTGATTTTGTTTTCAATCATTTACTTACGTCCAAGGCTTTCTTCTCTAAAGCCTTTCATCAGCAAACCACCAGGAGTTAATTCCCCTAAAGCCGAGACGGCTGCAGCTGGACTAACTAACGACGTTGCTAATTGCCTCGGTATACTATTTCCTGTCAGCCATCCGTTTGCTTCTCTTTTTAATTGGTTTACAGTCATAAAAAGCTCTTCGGATGTAGGTACCGTATTACCAAATCCTGGTACAGGACCATGTAAATATCTATCTATGTGTGTCAAGTTCAATGGTGCGCTATGAATTGTATTTACGTCACAATTACTATCGAGATCATCGTACATTAATTTCTCTTGTATTCGAAGCTGTAAATGTAAAATATTTCACTTTTATCGCTAATAATTAACAATGTACTGGACGATATACAATATTATTTCTATGTGTTACCTACCTTTTTAGTTTTTGGTTGTTCATCGGTTCGATTAGAAAGTGCAGACTTGCTTGCAGAAGGTGTCGACCCATTTAATTGCGGTTGAGTAGGTTGAGTAGGTTGTATAGATTGCTTGGCAGTGCTGGCTTTTAAAACCATGATGCTATGTTGATTAAATCTTTTGATCATGCTTTGATGAACAATATTCCCCGAAAGTTTATCGAACTTGCTAGGTCCGTTTCCATAATTTTCATCCAGGGTTTGATCTTCGAAGGAGGTAATGTCTACCAATGGATCATCGATACCCGATTGAATATCTTTCTTGAGCTCCTGATCATCTATTTTGGCACATTCAGTAAAAAGATCCTTGGTCCCTGCATTAATACGATCTCGATGAAAATAATGTGACTGAAAGAACTTCGTCCAAAAATCGGATTCAGACATTTTATGAGGCACGTTTTCTTGATGTTTTCTTTTTACCGCAGGATACGTCTTAAATATACATTCTATTACATCGACGGTCAAATTATACTTCAATCCGTTGCAACCATCGGTTTGTGGTTTTATGTCAGCCTGAAAAAAAAAGGATATTCTGATACTAATTCGCTCATTTTTTGGTCGATAATTAAACTTAAATACAAATCTTACCAAAAAAGCGCTATTAACACCAATCTCTTGACGCTGACTCTTTTTAGCTTGGGTATGTTCAGCAGCATGCTGCGACCAAAACTCCTCCGACGAAATAACTTGAGTAATAACTAAATCTCTGTACAATTGCAGCAGTACCGGATTTTCCTGAAGCATTCTGGTAAATCGTATTCCATTATCATTTGTGAATAGAACAAATCTTCGATTATAATATCCATTGTATTTTACCTATTTTTCTCCTCTAGTTCTTTATTCACTTTTCTTTTGAATTTTGGCAATAGTTGCTGAAGTAACTCTTTTACATCGTCGCGATCCTTTATCTGTGCCTCCTGCCCATTTCTATTTACAAAATGAAACGTAGACGAAGAACCGTTATGTAATACAACTTGCAGCTGTATTTTTGACTTTCCTTCCGGCGATATCTTTTGCACTGAAAAAGGGGAGCATTATTATAAGAGGCCACATTTCTTTAAATCCCTAATTACGCAATCAATTTATGTTAAATTTTGATCCAAATATACAAATGTGCATATATATACGTTTATACATGCGCATAACTGCAAGCATATATAAATACACAATATTATATGTTACGCATAGATATATGTACACTCATCAAAAAGGTAAACAACAAAAAAATGCAATGAATTTATAGAGGTACGTTTTTGTTCTGGAATATTTCGTTTATTAAACAATATTTCATTGATTACACGGATGGTCTTACATTTAATGTCGGCATACTTGTGACTAACAGACACAGTATCTCTGTTATCGAGCATCCAAGCTATTCGTTCGTTCATCACATATAATGTGCCATCTCCTTTTTTATAACGAACTTGTCCTACTTGCATCAACACATCTTCCGACGATGTAGTCATGGTGGATATACTGTACTAGATAATTCTTCTAAAAATACTAGGTACAACCCTAAAAAAATGTATTACAAAGTAAGTATCTAGCGTTCTTTGGAAGAAAGAAGTATATTTATGATTTTTTGCGGTGCTATTCACTTAGTCTTGTATAATTACTTCGAGCATGAAAAATTTCTTTTCTCGCGTAGTATTGTAAAGCTATTTCTATTACAAAAGATACTTAAAATAATAATTTGGCATTCACGTTTAAATACATACAGTGAAAAGAGACAAATATATATATGCAATACGAATAGAGAATATTGTTCAAGAGAAACGTTACGAATCGACGATAACTCATATCGTCAAATTAAAGATTAAAAAGTTGTCATTAGTTTTCCATTACACCGTTATTTTTGATTAAACAAAAAGTCGTTCAAAGTATAGAATTTTGGAAAAAATACAGTACCGTGTATAAAAATTACGGTTTGTCACTGTGCGTCCTTGAATATCAGATTACAACATAACAACTTTCGAAAAAAGCATTCTTTGTAAATATTCTGGTAATACAGGCTCATATTGGAATGAATGAGTTTCGGCAAGCAGTGAAATTTCGTGAAACACAAATGAAATTTTAAGTTTACGTTAGGAACCAAACATTGATATGATTTCGTTCGTGACTCGCGTCTAGATTTATTAATTATAGTTATCAAGGAAAAGAAGGCTTTTGGTATTGTTTAAGGCGCGGATCGTGCATCGTTTGATTATGCGAATGAAAAATTTGACTATAAAGAATTCATTTACCGGTAACAAAGTGCGAAAAACCGTGGAAGAATGCAGAAGCCCGTTGGGCGGCACGGCCATGTGCAGAAACACACATCAGTGGACACATCGCGAAGCAAAGACGGCTGCGAACGGACCGTCGGTACGAACAGCACCATCGACCTGCCGAGACTACCGCACTCTGTTGTTCGACTCAGCCTCCATTAACATTTCTCTTATTAAATAATTTTATCCTTGCTTCTATGCTTTTCATTCAGATAATTACACCGTAGCAACATTCTATATTCTCTTATGTAGATCTAGAATTTCTATTGTAAATCCACATTATAAAAAAGAATCCTTTCACATCATAGAGTCGTTGATTTGACTAAAACAGCGCAAGTTGTAATTCTCATGGTATACGTAAAAGCATGCGTGGTTACAAGCGCGCTAGGTGGCGCCAGATTTGAATCTCGTTACAAGGATATTTTTACGATTATAACTGTTTAAAATATCAATTGCACAGTTTTATCGTTTGCAGCAAGTCTTATTATCGAAAACAGTAATGCAGTTAGATTTTAATTAGTCAACCAAACATATATAGAATACAATAATTAGTCAACGAAACATATGAATTGTACTTCAGTGATTTTCAAACAGAAACTATACATTTGCACGCACAAACTGTCACGTAAATTAATGCAGTATGCAAATATGAATGTGAATAAAATATAAATAAAACTATAACAAGTTTATCGATAACTTTATAATATCGCGAGACCTTGTTCTAAATTCAAGATCAAATGGAAGGTAATGTAAAATATTTGTCACAAGATAAATTAAAATCCTCTTTGTCGTAAATTAAATATTCAAATACACAAACTATCTAATACGCATTTTATTTCAATTTTTCCGTTGTTGTTTCATTACTGACATATAAACATTGATCAAATGAAGATAAATTAAGATTGATCTTCTTTCTAAACAGAATTTACTTATATAATACAAAAACAAAAACAGCAACAAATATGTTTTGGATCAGGATGTTTACGCGATACTACCGAGAAGAATCCGTTTATGAAATATTACACGGTAGAAGAACATCCGAGCGTATCACCAAATTCATACAATGCTTTAGAATCGTTTAAAGCTATTAAGAATAAGGTATGAATAATTACAATTTATAGTACTGGTTAATGATATTGTAAATATAATGAATAATTACAATTTATAGTACTGGTTGATGATACTGTCAATATTACAAAGTAAATGCTACACGCGGATTCAAATGATACATTACATTTCAGCCTTGCTCTCGTAGCATTAGTAAAAGGGGCTACAGTGGTATCGCCAGATTCGCAATGCAAGCGTTACAGAAAGATGATTACTCATCGCCGATCGTTTACGATACTTCTGTACTCCCTGAACGATCGAGTAAAGTTAAGCACTCGTATAAATGTAAAACAGGATCTTTCCCCGCGAATTCAGTTCCAGGGTAGTATAAGAGAATTATAACTGTACCAGTTATCCAATACAAATGAATTAATGTTTATATATAATAGTCCAGGAATGTATGTCAGTGCCAAAGGAGAAGGTATTAGATTTGCACATAATTTTGGTGGTAGAGTGAAAATGGAACTCGATGTGGATTTAAAATGTTGTAGTGGAAAGACAGATGTCTGCAAACGATGCGGAAAACAGATATTCGACGATTATTGGCACCTAAAAAATAAAATATTCTTATGTAGATTATGCATGGTCGAGCATGAAAAACAAAATAGATGTAAAAAATCAAGCTCAAAATTATTTCGCGTGAGTCTGCAATGTATAGCATAAATAATTGGATGTATTATGTCTGTATAGATTACTTATTTTTGATAAAACTGTAGAAAATACGAGACTGTTCGTTTATGCATCAACATGGCGCAACCACTGCAAAAACATGGTCGATGCATCCTAAAATTGTCACACAATGGATCCAGAGAGAGTCTTACCTTTCTGCTTATTTAAAAGAATGAATGCAATCAACCCTCTCATATATGTATAATAATACCTGTTCAAATCGAATTTGCTCTATGAAAATACGGCAAGGTGTATACTGAATCGAATAATATTATATATATATTGTTCCTCTTACACTTAAATGCAAGGATGTCTCGTATAATGACTTAATTCGTCTCAAATTCAATGAATATTTATACAGTTCTTTTCAATACATGCTTATGTTTTAAATATAATATGTACACACGCTGTATAAAAAAATAAAAATATGAGCGCACAAGTATTCGTGTATCGCTCATTTGCTACAACGCTATTTTCGTAGTTTTTGACTCACTGCTGCAGATGATAAATGATAAATGAAGAATCTCGTAAGAATTTATGGCATAAATTAATAACACGTACACCATTACCAATTGTAATGATTCGAAACAATCGAATTCTTTATTTAAAAGTCCATTGTAGCAAACGAGTGATATATGAAGATTTTTGTATACGTATGTAGTAGATACATTAAGTAACATAAGTGCTTGATTAGTATTGATATATGTATGTGTTATGTTTGATAATGTTTCATTATATTAATCTCCTGCACCAATATCAATGCACACGCAAAGTGTTCAGCTGCGCACAATGAGGTCAGATGATAGGTGTTATTGTCTCACCGTGCATTGTTCAGGTATGTCGTATGTATGTTACTTTTTTAAAGCGATAGGCGACAAACGAATAACAGTCTTCGACATTCGTTCTATTCGGTTTTACTTACGTTAGAAAGTAATCAGCTTAATAGTAAAGTAATATGCTCACTAATTGTGGTCACACATTGAAACAATTATTTTATCGAGTAACTAGTTACAACTGTTTGGTGACAAGTCTTGGTCGTCGCCCATTTGCTGCAAAATTGATTGTTTCGTGATATCTTCCATAGGATTTCCACCGTCAGGAGCTTGTCTCGATAACACGAGATCCGATGTTTCAGAGGAAGTAGAATAACTACTTTCAGTCGTTTCAAGATCAATGTGTTTCACCGAAGTATTTTCGGGTGATATCGTTGTGGTAGACTCTGTACTGTTATTATTACTTACTAACAAGTCGTTGCAATTGACTTTACGAACGACAGTTACGTTAACATCATCGTTATCAATATTTTCTGGTAAACCAAACTGTACCGTTCGAAATAGTTCAGGACTTGCCGATGATGACGTACCGATCTCTGTCGACTTTTGTACACTGTCTAATTGATTATTCGCCGATGTAATAAAATCTTTAGTGTAACGATTATCTAATTGTTCGATGGCCTCTTCCTCTGGCAATGTATTCGAATAATAGAAATCTGGTACTAAATGTTGATAGAGAAGTGGATTGAGAACACTGTTCGAGTCCATGTGACGAATGTTTGAAGCTATCAGATAAGTTGTTAAGCCATCGTATTTTGACGCATCGCTGTTTTCTTCGGATGTTAATTCTTCACGGATGACTGTCGACATTTTGTTGGTGATCTGAGATTGCGACGACGCTTCGCGCAAGTGTTTATTTTCATTATTTGAGCAATTTATAGCGTGACCTTTAGAAGTTTCAACATTTCGTTCATTTGCACCGTCTGTCCCTTTCGGTGTTGTAGACGCGTTGATCTCTCGAGTACGAGTACTCAAGCATGCACCATTATTCCGCACAATGTTACTGTTTTGTGGGGAATTTGTCAATAAATCAGTGTTATTTATCATTGGCACGGTTAAAGTCGAATGCGACTGCAGAGGAAATTGTAAAGATAGTTTATCGAGTAAATAATTTATATGGGTTTTCGTTCCCCGTTCTGGATAATCAGAGGGACTATTTCCCAATGTTCGAATGTTCTGCATTACAGATTCTTCATTTACATGTTGTATTTGAGAATCGATTACATTCTGTTCGGCATAAGAGTTTCCCACGAAATAAGAGCCGGACTTCATTCTTGCAGATTTGTTTGTTTTTCTAACATTAGCAAAAGGTTCAGAGGAGCAATCACGAATTTCACTTTCGCTCGACGTATTTTGATTCGTATTCGATTCAACTACTTGTCTCACTCTGTCATTAAGTGTGTCTGCAACAGATGTTATTGCTCTCGCACTTTTACAATCATTATTTTCTACATCGCTGTTCGATTCGTTTAAATCAAATTCATTATCAATGTAATCTTCGAAAGCTGCGTTTGTAATGTCACGCAACCGTAATTCCAAACGTTTTGTAATTTCATCTAATTCGGTCAGTTTTTTCCTAGAAAAAGTATCAATTTTGTAATGATATCCTCCTCTCAAAAACAAAAAAGAGAAAATAAATTTTCTTACTTTAGCGATAAAGATAAGAACGGCATAGATGCGTCTTCGAAACCCGCGTTCGGCATAGAGTCAGCTAATTGATTTTCAGTGAGCTCTGCGGTTTCTGCTTGCACAACAGTTGACGAAGTATCCTTTCTTATTGCGTCGTTGGTATGTACCGCCGGGGCATTTAATGGTAACCAATTTAATTGAGATGTATCGTACACTGGAATTCGTGTCGTTCTCAGCGTCGACGTTGGTTTCCTGAACATTGATAAATTATCCAACGGTGCTATAGACACCTAAAATATAAACGTTAACGTACAGACCATTAGACGAAGTAAACACATGCGAAAAATTAAATCAGAACAATACTTTGATTTGTCCATTGCATTCTCCAGAAAAGTCCATTATGTGAAACCATCCGGATATTATTGGAAAACCGGAAATTAAGACTGAAATATCGATAGCAGAAAATCCAATAACAACATCTCTTTCCAAGTTTATTTGCATACTTGTGTCCGAGTCTACGATCCGCCAAACTTTTAAAATCAATCTCTTATCAGCCTAAAAAAAGACGATTTTGTAGAAGATAAAGTGTCCAATTCTTAGACAATTTAACGATTACGTACACGTAAAAGTAATTCCACTGGCAGTTTTACGTCATTCTTCCAGTTCCACTTAGGATTACAACTTTGTGGAAAAACATTGGTGATCATGCAGGAATTTAAATGTTTCGATGGATCGCATTTATTGGCCTGGAAAGATACATATGTACTGGGCTCGATGGTTCCATTAAATTTTTCTACTCTTGGTAAATGCAATGCACATTCGATTTCAACGACAGCTCGAAACATTGTTTGACTACTCTCAGAATCTGACGAATCATTTTCTTTATTATGTATCATCGAAGGTAAGTCGAATACTTGACTGGTGTTATCAATGTCTGGTTGTTGGTCTGTCTCTTCTTCGTATTCGGCACCAACACCAACACTTCTGTATGTTTCTGTGGGTAAACGACAATTGTGTCTAATGCTACTACTATCGCTCTCGCAATAACTATTATTGAAGTTTAAGTCACTTATGCATATGTGTTCTTTTACATTTGTAGATATTGGTTTCTTCCCCATTAAACTTATTTCGTTGTTCGAATCATCTTTATCAATATTTAAAACTTTCGTTAAACGGTCCACTAAATTATGTAAAATTAAATCTTCCGAATTTGTTTCTTCTTGCAAGATTTTTTCCGATTTTAGTTCTTTAATAGTTGAAATGTCCGTCTGACATTCTTGAGTTTTCAAATCTAAACAACACATTTTTTTCTCCACCAAATCGCTAACATAAGAAAACCGTCGATCGTTTTGCGATCTTGTTTCTGAATGATTTACCAATTCAGACGAATTCTCAGAACAATTCGAGGCGTTGTAGGTATTTCGTAAGTTTCTTGAAGTTTCTAATAATGCAATTTGTTCCGTGGTTCCAAGAGCTACCAATGCATACAATTGACCGTGAGATCGACCTGTTACGGGATCGATAATTGGCACCCATTCGTCTACGCTCACGACAGGATACTGAAATATTCCAACAGAACAGCTTGCAAATCGGTTTAATCGAAAAACGTTTTCTCCGACATAGAAATTAGTATGTTGTATGTATGCATACCTTGGACGACAATAAGTCAGGCAGTGCATGCGGATCTCTATACGCGATGTATAATGGATGTATAGACAATTTTACCAATCCTAATAGATTATCTACATTATTGTTGTTTCTATAATAAACTTCAACGATTATGTAATTATTTTTCATAAGATTTAATAGATCAGCGTCAAAAACGACAGGTGTTATCTAAAACATAAAAATTATATACATCGAATTGTAAAAATAAAATAAACATAAGTGAAACAATTACATGAGAAAAACGATAAAGTGGATTTTTCGTATTGGTACAAATTAGGCTTCTACTCTTGTCCTCTGTCCAAAATGCTCTACATATTAAGTAAGTATTTAATTCTGACAATTCTTTTCCTTCTGCAATATGTATCAAGCCTCGAAGTAAAACCTGTGGAATAATTCTTTCAGCAACGATAATTTCTCACTTGAAAAATACTTGCATTGTAAATTGTGCTTTTTATACTTTTTCATCGATGTCATTTTCTCGATCTTTCACAGTAATTTTTCTACCATCGGAACGTTCTGTATCACAATGAGGTACATTGGCTGTAGCGAGCAAATCATTAACAGTGGTTACACGATTTACTTGGGTTGAAATCGATGGTAGCTCGCTATGTGTTTCTGGCCGAATGTCCGTCGCATTTTTATATCTTTTTTTATTTTTATTTCTGCTCAATTGTTGCAGCATTCTCAGACTGGGAATATTTTCTTTGGAAGATATAATATCATCTAAGAAAGTATAAAGTATTTAAAACATCAGTATCTCAACAAAATTTTCTTTTTATAAAAATATGCCTTACACTTACCGATATACTGTTTTCCAAAATGAACAAAATCTGAACCTAATTCTGCAATTACGCTTAATTCTCCGATCTTTATTCCCTTATTGAGAATAATTATATGCTGTGTAGTGCTCCAATTTTTAGTTTTTATAATATCATTAACATGCATAGTACCAGCACCTAATTCAATCAGTGATTTTTTGTTAAAATGACGGATAAATATTTTGAACTTTACAAAATACTCTGTGTGCGATTTCAATTTTGATATTTCATAGATACCATCGTGGTTAAAATGAATTTCTGTAAAGAGAATGTCTCTATTAAACCTATTAATATCCAAAAATTAAAAAAATTAATATTACACAGATAAATCGGAACATACCTTGGTCTGTTTGCTTTTTAGAACTTATTCTTACAGACTTGTTATTACTTGTTGATTTCTTTTTACTTAATTTAATATGTTCAAAAGTCATGTCGTACTGAATAAAATAAGTAGGATGCAAGAAAGTGTTATCATGATCTAAAAAATGAAAATAACATATTGTAAGACAGCAAACAGATGCATTTCAATAAATCTCTAGTTACATTTTATAAACATACGCGACGAGAAAGAAGATTTAACACGTCTATAACCAGCAGAAGTCAGGGCAAACGATTCCACAAAAATTCTAATACTATTTACTCTGTCCAATAGTAAATTTTCTGAAATATATTGTATCGTGATGTTAATTCGTACAATTAGAAGATCTTGAATATTTATTTAAACGAGATATGTACCTTTTGGTTTGGTATACATTTTTACTGATGAAGAATTTGTTTGTGCAAAAGATGTGTCGTTTGGTTCAATTTTCCTCTTATTATGTTCATACATATCCAAACTGTCAGATATTAAATCTATCGAGCTAGCAATAGGAGAGGTCGATTCGACTATAGGTAATGGTTTGTGATCGTCGAGAGTTGACGTTTCTCTGCCCAAAAGGTATTCCCAAAATTTGATGTTATCATTAGTAGACACACAAGACTGTACACTATCGCTCAATGAATTATTGCTGAAATCAAATGCATCTTCACCACGCGATTCCCTTAATACTGCTCCTCTAAGTCTTTGCGCTCTGGCAACAATTTGTGTAACAAGTTCATCCATAGCTTCCTCATTACCTTTGGTCAAATGTTTTTGAAATTTTGTTCTTCTGGACTTTAAAATGGATTTATAACTTTCATATTCCTTGGCCTTCAAAGTATTTTGTACATTACTTGCTACCTTTTCTGAATATTTAAAACTATCAGTAGTCATCGGCGTAGTATTATCGATACCATCCTCTTTGACGTATTTATTTAGTTTCAAATGCATGTTTGAAGGTTTCGTTGCATATTCTAATTTCATGGAAACATGTATTTCTCCTATTTTATGTAGAGATTCATTTACTATCGGCATATATTCAATATAGGGCTTCGATTCGAAGAGTTTTAATAAATCTGTGATTTTGGACGTTCCTACAACTACGTTATTCTCTTCGGAAACAACCGTTAATTCTACACACTCACAGTTTTCTACATATTCCTGAAATAGATTTATATTCGTATGGACAGCATAAATTTCTGTTGTTTCATACTTGGATCTTGTGATATTTTTCGCAATGTCCACTGGCCTGGAAAAAAAAACTATACTTTAGGCAGTTGAAAAACGCAATTAAAAACAGTAAATTTCAGTTTATAAGCACAAACTAAAAAACATTAGAGATACATTCAAACGTATCACATAGAAACGTAATCTCTTTAAAGAAACTGTAATACTTTACCTAAATTGAGCACTGACAGTTTCACCCCACCAAGACGCAAATATTTTAATTTCTCCAAAACTTCTCTCCGACCAAATGACTTCATCTATAACAAGCTTCAAATAACCATGAATTTTCCCTTCAACTAACGGCGGCAAAGATTTCTGAGATTTCCTCTCCAGATCCATTTATTTTCTGTACACAGAGCATGATTGAACTTCTTTACTTGTTTACGTCTAACGTTCTAATTTAGGTTAACATTATTTAAAACAAACTGGTACGCATCAGATTATTAAGTACAAATCTGTGCAACAATCACCACTTTAAATTACAAAAGATAATTAACAAACACACTTTTATGTATTCTGTTCCTTTTTTTGTCAGCTAACGATAATAGAATCAATATATAGTTTGTCATCTGCAATTCAATTTCTAGCCACAATTCCAAATACATATGTGCTGCCACCTTTTGAAATACAACTTAAATTATTGAACATATCTAAACTACACATCCTCTCTGATACCAAATGGTTTATCTTATTTCATGGTCGAATTTGAAATCGGCAAAGGATATGAACATATCATAGAAGATAAATATTTGTTTCCAAAAAATTTTGCAGAGATAATTTTATTCTAGGAGATTATTGGTAGAATGTTAGATTTAAGTCATGGTATAAAAAGAAAAAGATCTGATAACTTTTCTACATTCGAATGCGACGAATGGGTTGATGAATAAAAGAGATAAGTTGTTTTTCAACTATATAATAATATTCTTGTTTCTAATAATTCATAATCTTTTATACATTTCCGAAACGATCGAAACTATCGATCTGGAGAACTATCGAGGTACTATCAATGGTTATCGATAGTTCTCACTATCGATGGTTATTGATAGTTCTCACTATCGATGGCCATCAACAGTTCTCACTATCGAAAACTATCGATGATGTACTTTTATTATTCATAGCAGAGAGGATAATAAAATAAATAATAAAAATAAGGATATAATTTATATCCTCTCTGATAAGGTCTATACTTGACGCCAGATGAGAAGGTACTTATTAGTCGACGAATTTAAGACTCTACTGCGCATAATGACTCTAACGGAACTCATTCATTGGCTAATCCCCTGCTCCGTACTCCGCCGACCATGCGACCATTGGCTGACGCGCAACGACATGCGTGAGACAAGTATCTTCCTATTTGGTGTGAAGTATATATAAGATCACTACTCTTTGGATTAGAGAGGATACTCTCTGTATCCTCTCGGTATCCTTTCTGTGATGATATAACCAGAGAGAATATCCTCTCTGACATAACAATATGTGATCCTAGTGAAATTTCAGTTTATTAAGCGTAAACCTTGTCGGGTGACGTTGTCGTGGCAGAATGAGTGAGCATCACTGTACAAAGTAGATACACACGTATATATAGGTATTGGAGCTGTCATGTGGACGTGTCCCTTTCAATTTGTTGATAGCTTCAAAGGAAAGTTTTGAAAGTAGGAGTGGAGACGAGTTGTGTTTTCGGGATTATAAAACCGTGAATACGTATAAAAGCTGAGAATGCAATGCCAGCACGTAGACGACACGTTGGCTTAGAAGTAAACCATGATTTCGTGATCACAACCTCAAACAGTCCCTGGCAGGGCAGTACCATAAGTCCAAGAAAAAACAATGAAAGTGATTATTCTGATTTAACGGAGAACGAGAAACCAAAACCGAACACTGTACCAGCGACGATGACGTCGCGCGACAGGACTAATGAATTCGTTAACGCAATCCGAACAATGCAGAGCAGGACTGCCGCACGAACGGCGGTCGTGCAGAATCCTCGACGTGCACGACAATTACAAAGCTACTCGAATTTCATGACGATAGCCAAGAGCATTGGGAAAAACATAGCGAGCACTTACACGAAATTAGAGAAGCTTGCTCTATGTAAGATCCTCATGAACACCTAAGATCTTCTCAAACTCAGAACATCTTAATAACATATTGTACATTAATACAAGAACAAAACTGTAGAAAAAAAAGAATGTCTTAACGTGAACATCTTCGTACAATTTATATTATTTGCTTCGGTTGCTTTTCACCTTTTAATTTGTTCAATTCTACTAATTAACGATCTAATAATATTGATTTGTAAGGTAGCGATTGTCTAGATTTGTAATTATGTTGCTGTCTTCAAAATAGATCTCGTATTACCTACTAATTATATCGTATTGATCACATTACTATTGAAAAAATGAAAAGAACTTAGATAATAGTAATGAATAGATATTATGAATAGATATATTGGGTTGGCAAGAAAGTAATTTTGGTATTTTAAGCTGAACTAGAGAGCCCAATTTTTTTATTCAAGCAATGAATTTTAATGAATAAGATATTTTTCCTTTTGTTCAATGATCTTTTGCCAAAAAGAATAAATAAAAAATATTTTATTGATTAAAATTCATTGCTTAAATAAAGAAATTCGGTTTTATTTCACCTTAAAATACTGAAATTACTTTCTTACCAACCCAATATTTGAAATGATATTATTGATTCGTTATATTCATTGTTCTAGTGGCTAAAAGGAAATCAATATTTAATGACAGACAAGTGGAAATTGAGGAATTAACGAATATTATAAAGACCGACTTGAAGAATTTGAATTTTCATATAGGAAAGCTACAGGAACTGAGCAAGTCGCAGCGAGATGCATTTGGTACACGTCAAAGTCACCATATAGCCTCGCATTCTTCCTCAATTGTTATGGCCTTACAATCAAAACTGGCAAACATGTCAAATCATTTCAAGACTGTACTAGAAGTACGTTCAGAGGTATGTTTAAAGGAATGGTGGAAAGCATGATCGGCGTGTAGTCAATATTGCGCATGAAACAAAAGCCACTTGTATCCATTTAAATTGTTTTTACATATAGAATATGAGAGAAGAGCAAAGTAGGAGGCAGCAATTTACTCAAGGTTCTGTATCTACTATGCTACCTCCAAGCGTTGCTGGGAAACAAGGATCACTATTGTTTCAAGAACAAGATTCTCCCTCATCTGTAACTATAGATTTAGAGCCAGCAATGGGACAGTTATCACTGCAGCAAGCAATTCATGACGACACTGTAATATCTTTATTAAAATATAGTAGTAGGGTAAAGGTACCAGTTACTGGATATTTAGTGACGCTTTGTAAGTTTTTTTTATTGATTTGAAGGCATATTCTGTAAACCTGTTTTCTGTATCGTAAAAAGTTTGTATCTGATAACTGGGTGGGGCACGGTAATTGTTACCTTTACCCTAGATACACTAGATGTATTGTAACAATATTAAAACAGTTCATTTGTTAGGATGCATATGTTCAATCAAGAGCAGAAACAATGCAAAGCATTGAATCCACTATTGTTGAACTTGGTGGAATTTTTCAGCAATTAGCGCACATGGTTAAAGAGCAGGAAGAAATGGTGGAAAGGTAAAAATAATACTTTCCCACAAAAGACCTGTCAATAGAAACGAAGTTTATGGTAACCGCGGCTAAGTTGTTTAAATTTAAAGTGACTCATAAAATTTTATTAAATTTCAGGATAGATAGCAATATTGAAGATACTGAATTGAATGTGGAAGCAGCACATGCAGAGATATTGAAGTATTTCCAATCTGTAACAAACAACAGGTGGTTAATGATAAAAATATTTGCAATCCTTATATTTTTCTTTATATTCTTTGTAGTGTTTTTGGCATAAAGTAATTGTTATATTATTATGCATATTTCTTCTCACACAATTTTGTAGTTAACCATCCATATCCATTTCTTGTGATACAAGATGATTGAACAGTAAGATAAATTTTTATAAAATTATGATTCATTAGTAATAGAATAATACTACATTTATTGCATTCCTTCACCTCTCTGTTGACTTGTGAATATTGTAAGTATTAATTATTATAAATATACATCAATGTAGACTGCCAGCTACATTGTTGCCTGTAAAATGTAAAAAGGAAACTGGGTAATAAATGTATAATTTTCAATGTGTGATAACTTTTATATAATATATATAGAGTATTTGGTATAAATGTATGTATATAGTTGATTATTTTGGAAATGATTGAAGGTACACAAAGCTTTTTTTATGGAATGGAAATGATACATAAATATGTCATATATACGCGCACACACTTATAGTGATCTTAGAAAAATATAAAATTTCATTTAAAAAACGAAACTTGTATCTTCAAAAGTTTTTGGAGATAATTGTATACACTTATACCAGACATCTATTGTATGCATATAATTCAAGCAGTACACTGCTCATGTATATAAAATATGGGATTATAAAACAAGATAATAATAAATTACGATTTATTTCAATTTTTTAAAATCTTATATAATAATTGCATTTAGTCTAAATTCGTATTACAATTTATTTTCTGCATGATAACCAGCAAAACATGTAAGTTTTACACTTGAACAACGTGTAAAATTGGTAATAACAAAATGGATAAATCATGAAAGTACATAAAGTGTCAGGTTTGAATAAAGAATTATACATATCTATATAAAGAAACATTTTTACAATCTGCTTTAGGTGGCTCAATACATTCTTAAACATTAATCAAATATAATATGTACAATTAGTTTGTCCTCCTCTTTCTTTATACAACAGTGATGAAATTTGATAGACACATTTATATCGACTAAATATGCACTTATCACATTTCACAAAGAATATGTCAAAATACATACAATTTTATGTCGCAAAATAAATGCTAGTCTTTCTACTCGTATTAAGGTATTATACATCACTGTTGATCGTTCGAAAGATTTTATAAATCGAGTATGGGTTCCTACAGTATCAAATTTAGCGTAATATAATGGTTTGTAACAAAATAAAGCAGTTAAGCTTTGTTACTATGATGTGATTTGTCCAGTGATTCTCCTGAAGAATGTAAGGAACCTGTGAACAGTAATATGTTATTAAGGTCTTTTAAAATACTTTATTATTTGCAGGTTTTAATATCAGATAAAAATATAAAAAATGTATTTTATGAATCTTGACGGTACGAAAAAACAAAAATGGAAAATAGGCATTGTTTAAAAATATCGAAATCGACTTTAATAAAAATGTTATAACAACGATGAACTATATAAGTAAATAAACATGTTTTCCGTTGATTTGTGTATGAATAATTAAAAATTTCAACAAATTACTGGTATTATAAAAAAAACAATAAGAAGACTTTCATAATTAGAGAATTCACTACTATAATACTTTTGTATTATGTTGATAAATATATTTAGATGAGACTTGATTACGATATTTTGTATGTAGTGGGTTGGAACGAAAGTTCGTAGCGTTTGTAAATTAAAATTGAAAACTAAAATTCGGATATTTATTCATACATTTATTCAATAACATATTTTCCATTCTATTCTATTACTTTTTGCCATTTTCGAGGTAACTTCTCGTGTTATTGAATAAACATATGAATAAATACCTTAATTTTATCTTCGATTTTTAATTTGAAAATGCTACGAACTTTCTTTCCAACCCAATATTATGCCTATTGTATATCAAAATAAGTTGCACAAAGTCACTTTGCAAAATTGTTCAGTCTAATGTACCATATTCATTTGCAACTATTCCCTTCCAAAGTACTCCAAAATTGTCTCACTTTAGAGAATCGCTTGCGTCCTTGCATGCACAACAAAAAGGGGGAAGAAAATAATTGAAGAGAAAAAAGAATGAAAAAATTATTTCGATTGGCGATGAAATCAACCGTTAATGGATGTGACAGTTGCTCGTTGTCGCTTGGTCATGTTGTACACAAACCTTTGTGATTTCGTACACGTTCTCGTTGTGACAGATGGTAACCGGAATTGCGCAGTGGCGTCAGTGGTTCATCCCCCCACGAATGCGCCGTTCCAAGGGGTGCTGGCATAATCGAACCAAGGGGAGGCGGTGGAGGACCAGGCATATGATCATTGCCGAACGGAGGCGGTGGTATTCTGAGATTAGGGAAGGATGGAAGTAAATGTGGGGACATTGGTGGCGGAGAACCTGCGTTGTCGTACCTGTTGGAATTAGGAGGATGTAGAGGCATAGGTGGAGGTGAAGATAATCGACCACCCAATGGTGGTGGTCGTTGACTCATTTCATACGGCGGTACGTTCGATGCATTTGGCAACGGGGGTGGTAAATACGGAGGAAACAGTGAGTGTAAGTAGGAAGGCGGCGGTGGGGGAGGAACATTCGAGGAACCAGAAAACATTATAGGAGAGCTTGATGACTCTGCTCCTATGAATAACGGAGGTGACGTTGCCGTCTCTCCGTTTGCTTCCATGCCTATTTGAAAATCAGTTTAAGAAAGTATAATTTTTGTTTAAACATCACGTTATGTTAGACTGTTTTGTCTTGTTTGGGGGGTTGCATTAACAGTAGATCGACCTGAATATCTTTAGTCATCCTCGTTCTAAATGTTATTAAGAGAAGTATGCAAGAATCCGAAAAAGGATAGAATAGCGAAGAAAGGTATCGGATTGAAACGAGTTGGGTTCTCGAAAATTTTGGGATTCCGGAGAATATTCGAGAACCCGTTCCGACCCACATTTTCGGATTCTCGCACAGCTCTAATTATATCTAGATCGACAAGTATCTACTTCTATAAATTCTACTAATAATATATTTCAAGTAATTACAAAGAATAACTCTAATGAAACTGACGAAAAAATAATATGTACAACTTTAAAAGACTAATATATCATAGTAGTGGTTGCTACTCAATGGAACTGTAGTATTAGAATAAGGTATAACGAACATACAATATAATCTTCATATAGTGTAAAGACTTACGATGTAATTTTGCCTCGGGATCTATATCATTAATATTCTTTTCTATGAGTGTAAGCCGGTTACGTAATTGGCCTGCTTCAACTTTGGACTCCTCTAGACGACGCTCGACTTGGCGTGTCTTTATCTTTAAATGTGAATGATTAGAAGATTAAATAAATATCATATTACATTCCAATGTAAGATAATGTACTGAATTTGTACCCATTGTTCGCGTGCTTTTGTTTCAATCATAGAAATTTGATTCTCATATTCTCTTTCTTGGTCTAATATTTCTCGTTTCAACATTTCGATTTGTTGCCTAAAATACAGTCATAAATATAAATCAATTCTAATAACGAAATCATTGTTTTGTGACTGTTTATTATTATTATGATTCATTTATTGATACTTACTTATAGTTTTGTATTTCAGATTGCATTGTTTGTATTCGTTCTACAGTGGATACAACTTCACCCTGTTGTTGTAACCAAACAGATTCTTCCCTATAACGATAATATTGTATATTAACTACGACAATATATAGCAGATTTTATATAATGTAACAATGAAAATGATTTTGTCGTACTTTTGCCTTTGGGCCTCTTTCTCTTTAAAGAAATTTGATAACACTTCGAGACGAGTTTCTGCATCTTTTTTCTCCTTCTCCGCTGCTTTACATTGTTCACTTAAGGTAGACACTTCTTCCTTGATAACTTTCATATGTTCTGAAATGTTACGAGTAAAATTGAATATTTCTCGCATCACGTGAAGTGTGCATGTGAGAAAAAGTACCTTCTAATAAATTGTGAGCACCCTCAACTTCAGTCAATCGTATTTTTAATTCGTTTCGTTCTTCAAGTAAAGCTTTCGCTTCTGCTTTAATGTGTGTCACGTTATACAACTTATCCAGATCCAAGTTAGAATTTGATTGATTTATAACATCCATAAGATCTTGAGTTACCATTTCTTTGCGTTCTAATTGTTTTTGTAAGGCTACTTTTTCGTTAGAAATCTGTTAAAAAACGGAAATAAAAACGGAGATTAGTCATTTTTATATGTTATCGATGAGATTATATTATTGTAAACGTACGTCCTTGATTTGTATCTCTAATTCCTGAACCTTATCAGTCAACGTCTGCTGTATACTATTCTTACTCTCCACTTCAAGTTTTAAGTTTTCTGTTACTCGAATAAGCTCGACTTCAAGTTCTTCACATTTCTTTTTAAAAGATGCTAATTCTGACGATAAAGACTCATTCTGCAAAATATAGTTGATATTACACTACATCTGTGTAAACTTAAAATTATAATATTCATCTTATGAAATTTCTATAATCACAAACCTCAAGCTTGTCGAACTCAAGCTGCGAATAAATTTACATTTCATAAAATAAATTTGAACGTACCTTGTGCCAAGTCAGAGACATTTTACATGTAATTTATAAATTAACACGTACCTCTTGAGTTTTTAAGTTAAGAGCACTTGTTAAAGATTCATTTGCAGCTTGTTGAGCATTTAATCGTGTTTGGAGATCCTCCACTGATTGAGCTAATGGATTATCCTCACTGTCTGAAGAAAGAAATTCGCGTAGCATTCGCTCTAATTCTAAGCCCGCTTCAGTAGCGCTTTCTAAATCTCTCTCCAATATAGCAACTTGATCTTCCAGATCTGCTTTCGAATTCTACGAAAAGACACAAAAGTATTCTGAATTATCTGCTTTTTGATTTATAGATATTCGGATATAAATGTAAATGTTTTACCTGAGAAGCTTCTAAGTCGGCTTTCAAAGAAAGAACCATTTCATTGGAACCGAATGATTCATCTTCGATACAAGTCAACTAAAATGTATATTTATGGACTAGTAAAAATTCGCCAATATATAATTGCTATAACTTATACGAGCAGGATATATTTTATTACCTTATTCTTAGTTGTTTTTAAATTTTCTTTTAACATTGAACTTTCTTTAGTAGAGACAAGCAAATCCTTCTCAAGTTTATTGATTTTAGCTATTAGTTGTCCATCTCTCCTCATATTCTATAAAAATAAGTAATTTATTGCACATGCCATTTCTATCATTTTTATATAATGCGCACACAGTACCTCGATATAATAGTATCCTAAAGAAAATGCAAGTGTTGCAGAAGCAGTAATAATTAAATACACGAACGTCATCCAATAATTGCTTACTATAGTTAGGCTTTCTATTATATTTTCGGAAGTTTCATCCTGAAATAATTAATGAAATAAAGCATCAAGGTATATACATGTAATGTTAAAAAGAATAAAAACTGCTTACATTATCAATTAAATTATTTTCAGAATCGACTGCGGTGGAACATTCAACATTGTCAGCCGCACAGGCCTCAGGAGAAGAATCTGATAAAAATTTCATAAGGATTAGTAATAACTGTTTTAAAGTATAGTGTGTGCAGCACTAGAACTAAATTTTAACAGTTCGTATGATATACCTTGTATTTTATATCCACTATTTTCCAATGTTATTTCTTCTGCAGATATTGTATCATCATCGTGTTCAAGAAAAGCTTCGTTTTTGGGATGTTCGGTTTCTTCAATTTTCACATTTTCTATTTAATGTAAATGTAAATGTGTACATTTAATTAGTATCGTACTATAAATTTGTTCAAAACTTGTGCTAAGTATTAAATATTTACCTATTTCATTGGACTCTTCTGTATGCGCATTCAATAAATTTCTGTTACGAAATTCATTAATGCTCGCCACATTTTCTGATAAATGAATGTATTCTTTTAACACATGTGGTGATTCAGCAGAATCAGAATTGTCATTCATATTTATAACTTGCTCGAGTATATGAGTTTTTACAGGGGTTTCCGAATCAATTGCATTTGTGTTTTCATTGGTATCATTTTGATTTTCATATTTTACATCTGCTTGAATCTCTTTCTGCAATTCTTTACTATTCTCGTCTTCGACAGTGACAATTGTTGTATCTTCCTCGTTGACTTGTGTATCTTGAGAATTAATATTTATTTCAACATTTTCGGAATGATTTTTTGGATCTGGCTGATGAAAAGCAGCGTCAAAATTGATGTTAGAACTTTGTTCACCTATATTTTTATCAATGTTGAGAGAGGCTAATCCTGTTGAACTGCTTACATCTTTTTCGTTTGCTAAAGGTGCATCATGTTCAATATCAAGGATGGTTAAATTACTTTCAGAAACATTACTGTTTTCCACTAATTTAGCTTGTATAGTTTCAAACTGAGCATTTTCCACAGAATTAACGTATTCTGTATTAGTCGGTTCAGTAATGTTTAAAGCAATTTCTGGGTCTGTTTCAGAACTATTTGCTGAAAATGTCAGAACAGAGTCTGTATGACCAGTTTCATTTGATACAGTGATTGTAGTATTTGCAACAGTGGTATTCAAGATATTCTCAGTTTGCTCTTCTGTACTATCATTTGATGTGGATGCATGTAGATCATTATCAACAGAATGTTCTTCCTGTAACATTAAATCTTGTACCTCAGAAACAGTTTCTTCTTTCAATGGCTTTACATCTCGTGCCTCAGAAATAGTTTCTTCTTTTGATGTCTTCGCATCTTGCACCTCAGAAACAGCTTGCTCTTTTGACAATTTAACATCTTGGTTTTGAGTAACAATTTGTTCTTTTGCTGCCTTTACATCCTGCACATCAGAAACAGATTGTTCGTTTGTCGATTCAACATCTTGGGCCTCGGGAGGAACTTGTTTTTCTGATACCTTTACATCCTGCACCTCAGAAACAGATTGTTCTTTTGTTAATTGAACATTTTGGGTTTCCGGAGGAACTTGTTCTTCTGATACCTTTACATCCTGCATCTCGGAAACAGATTGTTCTTTTGTTAATTGAACATTTTGGGCATTGGGAGGAACTTGTTCTTCTGATACCTTTACATCCTGCATCTCGGAAACAGATTGTTCTTTTGTTAATTGAACATTTTGGGCATTGGGAGGAACTTGTTCTTCTGATACCTTTACATCCTGCACCTTAGAAACAGATTGTTCTTTTGGCAATTGAACATCTTGGGTCTCAGGAGCAACGTGTTCCTTTGCCACCTTTACACCTTGTTCCTGTGCTACCTTTATATCTCGTTCCTTTGCTACCTTTACATCTGGTTCTTTTCCTACCTTTACATCTTGCTCCTTCGTTACCTTTACATCTTGCTCCTTCGTTACCTTTACATCTTGCTCCTTTGCTACCTTTACATCTTCTTCCTTTGCTACTTTTACATCTTCTTCCTTTGTTACCTTTACATCTTGTACCTCAGAAACAGGTTGTTCTTTTGACAATTGAACATCTTGGGTCCCAGGAGGAACTTGCTCCTTTGCTACCTTTACACCTTGTTCCTTTGCTACTTTTGCATCTGGCTCCTCTGTTACTTTTACATTTTGTTCTTTTGCTACCTTATCTTGTACCTCAGAAACAGATTGCTCTTCTGACAATTTAACATCTTGTGACTCAATAACAGCTTGTTCTTTCGGTATCTTAACATCTTCTACCTCGGAAACCGATTGTTCCTTTGACAAATGTATACCTTGTACCTCAGAAACCTCAGACACCTCGGGAGTAGTTTCCTTTTCTACAGTTTTGACTTCCTCACCTCCTGAGTTAAAAAGATCTATTAAATTAGGAATTTTTATTCCAATTACATCTGCTAATGTTTTCTCAGGACTTTTCACAACATCATTAGCGTTATCCTTCTGAGAAATGTTTTGTTCACTATCTTCTTCCTTGCCATTTAAATTTTTTTTGTGGTAACTCTTCAGTTTTTGCAAAAATATTGGTTTCGCTATTTTCTTTATTGGAATCTGCTTTCAAATTAACAACTGTATCTTCTTCATTTGGCACTGCTGCTGTTTGAGGAACTTTTGTTGCAGAAATTTGTGTAGAACTTTTAGTAGGATTTAAATATAATGTTGTACCATCAATAACTTCGTGTGTAGGTGTTACATTGTTTGGCAGTTCTTTTGGAGATTTTACATCTATAGGTGTTGTTGGAACACTCGAAGTTTCAACATTCTCTGTGTTAGGCTTTAACTTATCAGTAACCTTCTTAGGTGCGAATTTCTTATTAGATTTGATAGTATTGTTAAGTGGTGTTTTAACAGGTACTACAAACTTCAAATTCCGTTGAAAGACTTTTTGTTCTTTCAAAAAAGCTTTAGGTACATAACCACGTTTACCATTAATCTACAATTAAAAAGAATTTATGATATCACTTTTATATATTTCAATTTTCATTATATATACTTATATCTAATATGTGTATATAAGAATTATTTAGTATTTAAGAAATACCATCTATAATATTAAGATAAAAATGAATAGATATTTAAATATACCTCTACTCCCCACAAATCCTTTCTAGTTCCTGCTTCTTTACTATAAACCGTGACTACTACATTTGTATCAAATGACAGGACATCATCATGTCTTTTATTATATTTGATTGTTGTTCTAGCCAAAGAAATGGGTTCTACATAAAACATATGATTAAATAACTTAAGTGGATTTATAAAGGGAATGCAGTGTAAATTAAATACATATTGAAGTTAAAATATGGCTTCAATTACCTGAGCAGTCAGGGTCATAACATAATTGTTTGTCAGATAATGTAGACCAACACTGTGGTATTGCACTAAGTATTATTGCAGAAAGTAGAAATACTACATTAATAATTCGATTTATTTTCATCATATTTTCACTATTGCAAAGTTCCACATCACTACTAACATATCATGACACAACCTCGGACGCACATTTCAGCCGTGAAGTAATTAATAAGAAGAGAGTAAATTGGATCAGAAAGTACTATAACAGAGGTGAAACCACAGACGAGATATAAGAATAGACATAACACCTAAATGGGCTTTCATAGTTCCGGGTCTGACTGTCTTACCGACACATGATCTATATATACTTATACAGGGTGAACCACGAATCGTGACCAGTAGACTCTACTCTGTTATTAGCAGTCCGATCGAAAATGTTTTTATCACGTATAGCATGGTTTCAAGAGACCTTTCACGTTATTATGACAAATCTTTCGTAAAAACATAAAAAACGCAATTTTTCCAATTTTTAAACATTTTTTTTGCAATTTTTTAAATATTATGATACTTACCGAAATCACCTTGAAATTCTCTAATAAGCATAAAAAAATTACAGGTGTATTTGCAAAAAATTGAAGGTGATCTTGAAAAATCCTGAAAAAAAGAGTTGACGAAAAAGCTATATACTCAGAGAGTATCTCTGCTATAATCACATGAAAGCTTTCTTGAAACCATGCTATACCTGATAGAAACATTTTCGATTGGACCGCTAATAACGGAGTAATATCTACTGGTCACGATTTGTACTTCACGTTGTAGATCCGGCATAGATATAGGCAGTATAGGCAGGTATAGAATATGCATAGGACGCAGTGTTCCAAGATAACGAAGAATCTGGTGCCCACAAGTTACGTCACAAGATAATTCAAAATGGTGGATAGCAATATAAAAGCGAGGTACATATACGAGTATATTTATGCATTGTTTCGTAAACATTTGGAGAAATGGTGCAAATTTGTTGCATAAAGAATTGTAAGAACCGACAAAACCGTGATGTAAATATCTTTTCACAAATATACATACATATTCTTCTTACCGTGTAGATAAATTCTTTTTTTTTAAATAAAGTAAGTTGTAAAGAAATAAATAAAGATTTCATATTATCAACATCTACATTAAAATTTAACTTTTTCGTAAATTAAAAATGTACGAGTAATAAAATAAAATATATATTACAGTTACAGTTTTCATAAATATTTATGCAGAATGAGATATGTAGACGATTCCCCTTTCCCCTCTAACATCGCTAAAAGCACATACCTATGCCGGATCTATAAGTATATATGGTCTAAGGATTGGTCTACTCCTATACTTCGTCTGTGGTACGGTAGTTGGAATATTTGCATGGGAAACAAAAATGGAGTGACGCGTCTAGATAAGCTATTGACCTCGTGGTTGCAGTTAGCTTGCTTACCCGCCGCGAATTAGTGACACGAGCGTGACGAACGCGGAGTGAGTGCTTACTGAAAATAAACAGAAAGTAGTGGAGTGGTGACAAGAGCGCGGGTCGAACGATGGCTTCGCCGAACAAAAAGTCCAAGGAATTGGAGGACCCAAGTTCGGGCGAGGGTGTTGAGTCGCGGGATTACGACATTGAAATACAGAAAACACTCGAAGAGATTGACGGGTGTCAGAATCAAATCGATGGCCTCAATGAGAAAGCCAGCGATGAAATCCTCGAAGTTGAGAAGAAGTATAATAAGTTGCGTAAGCCCTATTTCCAGAAGCGGAATGACATTATTAAAAGGATACCCAATTTTTGGGTGACTGCTGTATCCTTTCGTACAATGACGTTACATTCTCATTAATAATAATTACTAATGTATCTTTGACGTTTCTCAGCAATGCCGGCGTCCACCGGCGCTAGTCGCCATCTTGCCTACTTGTATACGTACGAAAGTATGTATAACTACATGCGGTCACGCGGAATATGATACACATTTATTTTTATAGAAACCACTTTTTCAGATTATCCATACGTTAATGCCATTTAGTAATCTGTTACCAGCTTCATGCTATTCATCGATTCTATTACTTGTGTATTCGGAATCGCAACATTTTCAATTTATCTCGATGCAACAACATTAATGTATTTTTCTTCAACGATACTATTTTTCTCTGTTTACAACTATAAATCGTTGTTGCACTTATAATTTCGCCATTTTTTAACCTGTAGTCGTTCTGACACGCAATTCATCTAAAATGTAGTTTTGATGTATGAAACAGACTCATTTTAGTAATTCATCTGTTACTTGTTTAACGTAAATATGTCGTTAATGATTGTACAATATTTTTTTAAAATTACATTTACTGTTCCTACGTTGACATTCAAATTTCTATTTTACATTTGTAATCTTCTTGATCTTATTACAATTTCATATATTGAAAGCCGTATTGTCCATTTACATACTTATTCTACATTGTTACATTTACATACTTATTGTATCTTCCGTATTAATATAGATAATTACGATGTGTACATTTCCTTATTACATATATAGTTTGTAAACAACAAAGAAATAGCAGAAATATTGGAAGAAGACGAAGAAGATGCACTTCGGTTTTTGAACAAACTGGAAGTGGAAGAGTTCGAAGATATTAAGTCTGGTTATAGAATCAATTTCCATTTTGATGAAAATCCATATTTCGAAAACGAAGTACTTACGAAGGAGTTTCATCTAGGTTCTTCTGGTGAGAAAATTTCTAAATCTAAATATTATTATTTTCTTTCTACCGTAATAGAAATGTGAATAATTTATTATTTTAATTTCAACAGTTTGAAATACTTTTTGTGTGCACTAATGAATAAGATTGCATTCGATGCACAATGTAAAATTGTTTCTATTAGAAGGAACAAGGACGTCTATGCTTGCTTGCATGCATCCGCATTTTATTTTATTGGATTACATACCAATGACTTTTGGAAACAATTTCCAAATGAAGATTGAAATTGCATTGAACAATCATAGTTTTGATGTATCTCCTGCTTTTTTTGCAGGAGATCCAGCTTCCCAAAGTACACCCATACGTTGGAAAGAAGGCGCAGATTTAACAAAACGAGCAAAAACCAAAGCCCCATTAAAAGGTCGTAAAAGGCCATTAAAACACAGGTCATTCTTCGACTGGTTTACGGATCATGGTGATCCCAGTTCAGATGAAATAGCAGAATTAATTAAAGATGATATGTGGCCTAATCCTTTGCAGGTAAATTTGTTTATTAAAGTATATACGACAAACGATTACTAAGCTTTAATAACATTTTTTAATGCGTTTATATTACAGAGTGTCTCACAAAAGGTTGGACTTGAAAGGGGTGATTCGTGAGATCATTTGTTAAGTCATTCTTGGGTTGGCAAGAATGCAATTTCGGTATTTGACGGTGAAATAAAACCGAATTTCTCTTTATTCAAGCGATGAACTTTAATCAATAAAATATTTTCTTATTTATTCTTTTTGGCAAAAGATCATCGAACAGAAGGGAAAATATCTTATTCATTAAAGTTTATTGCTTGAATAAAAAAATTAGGCTCTATTTCACCTTAAAATACTGAAATTACTTTCTTTCCAACCCAATATTAACGAAAAACACGAGCCAATCTGGCGATTCTGAATCCATCTGCTGTATCCGCGCTCTAACTGGTCCGCACGTTTCGTTAGTAACTTCCTAACAAAGCAGCGGAGAATATTTTCGAAAAGGAAAAAGTTACTTCAAATGATCTCAGGAATCATCGTTTCCAAGAAAATGCAACATTTTTGGCATACCCTGTATAGATATTCTTATATGATGTACTAAGCGTCCGTGGAAGGAAAACTTATAAAAGGAGTGCAGGTTGAGTGGTTGTTAGGCACACATAATTTGGTTATTGGGTGAAGTGGTAATTTCAGCGAATCAAATTATGCAATAGACAGGATCCCTCTTGCCTCTTCATTCCACAGATACATAGTACATAATTATCTAATCTAATCAATCAATCAATCTAGTTTTTATTTCTTGCAATCGATGCAGACAATTTTTATTTTGCACAAAGATCCGCAGTCTATACATAATATACATGTGAAATTTTTAATTATATTATTTTAGATTTTCAATCAGCAAAACATACTTTTTAATTTCTCTGCTGAAACAATTCTGCTGCCGTTCAGTCTAGTATCGTTGACTAAAATTGAAATATAGGTAATCAATGCCTTGTCTATTTGTTGTCAGTATTACTTAGCACCAGATATGGATGTGGAAAATGGTATCGAAGGAGATGGTGAAGATTGTGACACGGAAGAGGAAGAGGAGGATGAAGAAGGTGGGGCGGATGATGGTGATGAAGCGGGTGAAGGCGAGGAAGGAGATGATAGTATAGTTGTCGTCGAAGATGATGTCGATGAAGATGAAGAAGAAGAAGAGGCTGTGAACGACGAAGATGAGGGGGTAAACGAAGAGGATGAATTATTAGTCGACGATGAAGTAGACCGTGAAGGTAAACATATTGTTTTTCTCTTTATTGATTCGGTTATTTTGTCACAATATTTTACACTGCTTATAAGCATTCGCATGTATTTTTATCTGAATTTCTGTTTTACAGATGGCGACGGGGAAGAACCATAATAGAATTGAAAGTTGATTTTTCATAAGATTGGTTACAGTCGTAGAGATTGAAAAGGATCATTGAACATACACATCAGATTGGTTGGACATAGAAGAAGTTTGCAGGACTGAAACTATTGAGCCATATGAATAAAACCTCGGGACATTTTTCGGAAAATACAGTAGGGAACTGAGTTTATAACAGACCTAATATTTTTTCGAGCGAGAAACTATCACTTGTATGAAAATACAATATTTATTCGATTGCGTTACAAGTTGTTAGGGTAACGACGGGGTCTGAATTCAATTAGATAGGTTTCACTTTGCACTTTGTTCTGTAATAGTGTCGGAATGCAGTCCGAACTCCTTAGTTGTATTCATATGGCCTAGTCATTTTCTATCGTAGCAGGCATACGATGAAAAACACCTGTTCAGTTTTATCGTGTTATGATTGTATTATGAGAAAAAGTAAATTATAAATTACGGCATAATAGCGAACAGGTGTTTTTGTTCGCGTTGTGTCTCTTCGTAATAATTGATTCCATCACATTTCTTCCAGAACGAGGTGCTTCAGGTACTTTTTTGAGTGTGACAGTTTATAATTACATACCAAGATCTGTAACGTTCGATTCATTGTTACCGTGAAAACTATTATTTTTAGACTAGTAAAATTAGGTACTTGTAACAAGTTGTACCTTATTGCTAGATTACATTTGTGAAGATATCTTTATAATTTATTTAACGGTGCAGGCTCCTAAAGAAAGAAACAAACTTTATTGATTCTCAGTAATTTAATATACTTTAAAACGTGTCAGAAGACATATCGCGGAGAGACGAAATTTATTAGAAGGATAGTTTAATTGGATCTTGTGTATAACGATGCAAAGTACATTAATATGAATCAGGTTTGCATGGGTACTTTATTCTCATCTAGAAATTTACACTGAACAGTATAAAAAATAAGTTTGATAAAATCGTTTCTCATATAATGTATTGTATTCTTTTATTATATTAATTTTACAAAAAAAAATATTTGCATATTGTAACATTATATTGTACTGTGTTCAACGCTATTGATTACGTATTTGCTAGCATATTTACATTAATATTGCTTCATTTCGAACATTATACACGAATGTATTAAGATTATACAATATTTTCGAAAAGAAAAGAAATGAAAATAGAGAGGAACAAACGTCATATGTATGTATGTCTATTTTAATCGTGACATGAAAAAAGTAACAATTAATTCTAAATAATATTTTTTATTTATCATTTCATTTGTAGCACTTTTTACTTTGTATGTAACGAATAGTTTCGTTTGAACGTTATAATTTAATAACTGGTTGAAACTTGTCACGCTCAAAATGGGAATCAACATTGTGCATATCACCTCGTTCTTATTCTTCCAGATTTTACATGATGAAATTTCCACTTTTGCAAGGTGAAATATATCGCAAACGTTTTTCCACACGTAGTTCGACACGCACTTCTAATTCTAAAGGCACCTTGCCAAATTACTGTTGCGATCCAAAGGTGAAGTTAGAATCAAGAGTCCAATTGTAAAACCCCTGTTATATTTCCCGCGGTGTGCCAACAAAGAACACATTGCGATCAATTTTAAGGTGTCGGGGTGCAGGCAAAGGTTCTATCGAATGGTTCTTAATCAGCGTTCCCTCTGGGATCTAGGAAAAATCAAATAATTACGCCGCTCAAAGTAGATAAACACTATTTATACCTGGTTTGATCATATTCAAAAACTATCCAAAGAAATACACATGTTTTTCAACGTAACCAGTTTATTAGGTCGTGGATGAAACAGTTTTCGACTTAAGAGGCAATCTTTCGATTAATATGTAAAATTATTATGATATAAAAATCTCCTAGAATAAGATTCCTATTTTTCTACTAAATATTTAACGTTAGCAATGTAAGCAATTATTTGATTCCTCCTAGAAAGCGCGATAAGGTGCACTCTTCTACAACGTATACTGTCATGAAAAATTTCGAAACAACCAACTATTGTCCTGAAATTTCACTAAGTAACCAATACGGTGCGCGATTGTAAGTAATATATTGGCGCGATGAGGTGCAGGGTACATTCAAGATTCGATGTAAATTTAAATCGTTCGTAGATGCTCTTGAATATCTTACCGTTACTGCAGACCTACATTCTGGACACAAACACTTGTCACCTTCATTGGAAGAAATAGAAGCAAAGTAATAAGAACTCTTTGTAGCATTTAATTTACTGAGGTGTGCTAATTATCACATTACCTATCGGTGATTATTCTATAATTGTTGAAAGTCTGTGGTTCATGGCTGAGGATTTTTTAAAAGAATCCTTCAATAGCAACAGTAATTTTAATCATAAACCAACAATTCACCCTCAATAACAAAATCCAATAATTTTCTTCGGAATTATTGTGTAAAAGAAGATTTTTAAGTTTCCATTTGGTGCAGCACAATTATTGAAAAGCCTATTAATAGGCTACCGGTAGATAAATTTCTATCTCAAATGATTTTTATTTACAATATTTGTGTATGCACATTGACTCGATGTTTTAAGTATTATCTTGTGTTTAATTAACACTTCAAGCTTAAATACAATGCTATTGTATTTAATATTCCTATACCACACGGTATAGGAATTGACATGTTACGTTAAACGATGATGTGAAAGAAGTATATATGTTTGATCTATTAATTAGCTGACGATGATAATCATTTTTATGAATGATGTAACTGTACAGAAAGCATAGGCACAGTAGCAATCCTGCATTGAGTCGACTAATTTAGGCAGCTCTGTAACATATTCACGAAGTAGCTACGCGTATTGTATTCACCTTTTTTGTTCTGCGAATCTCAGGGGTTGTGTTTAAACGTAGATCACAGGGTGGTCACTTTTCAAATGCCGAATCTGCAACGAAATCCTCGATTTCTTCGGAGTTCTGCATTTCAAATTCGACAGTTTCGGATTCCTACGATGTGTTATGGTTATTCTGTACCTCGTCTGCGGAATTATATATAGTCCTGCGAGTTGGCACATGGTCGCACAAAAAGATACCTGTGTCCAGGATGAATGAGTGAGAGAGTAGGTGGGCAGGGAGGAAAGACACAGAACAACTATGGGTGTACACATACATTTTTTTTTAATCAACGTATTCGTGTTACGCAATCATACATTAAATTAACGAAAATAAAGTTGTCAGTTTGAGATAGGAATGAGTTTTTTATATTTGAAATTGCTTAGCGATATAAGATACACGATTATAAAACGTTTTAATATAAAGAGATCGGTCGAAACATTTTACCTTGAATTTTATTTTTTCTTTGTACGATCATCCCTCGGTAACAAATTTATCATATCGTCGCATTGATTTTCGCGTGCTCGTTCTCGCATCAACTATTACTTTTTCTAGCATTTATATATTGTAATGATCGTCGATAAACATTGCATTCTGGTGGCACCGTTTTTCTCTTCCGACATTCAACCTGATCGTCATCCCTGGTTTTCCCATTTTTTAAATCTTCGTTATATATTATTTGCAATAGAACAAAAAGTCCACTTCGATTGTATAATATTTTTAGCAACGCTGATTTTCGAATATTATCGATGTGACCAAGAAACAAAATTATACGAGAGACAAGTAATTATCGAAAATGTAACGATAATAAGTGGTAAATGTAAGAAGCTAATATATAAGATTTGATTGTTTGTAATACACGTTTGTAAGATGTAAGAAATTTGTTAACAAGTTTTTACTCGTATCAAATTCTATTCGACGTACAGGGAATCAGGGATGTGAAACTAAACGACGATTATCCGAACGATAATGATTCAGAAAATAAATTTTTAGTGGAACGAATGGAGGGGACTTGTCGCAAAGTCCGATGAATTTAGGACACACTACCCTAAACACACCTCACAGTCTTGTCACGTGTTCGTTATAATTGCATTTTCTTTTATTATGTTACAGTGAGATGTAGTTAAAAATATTTTTACACTGATCGCTGCTATTATTTACATACTGCTATACGAACGGAATAATTATGTATATGAAAAATAAAGTTGATCGAGTATGTAATTTAAACAACCTGTAGAGAGTGGCATGTTTATCATATTTTCTCTTCGGATCGAAATAGATCGTTTGTACATTGTATTTAGTTTATTTTTTTACTATAGTATAAGTATACTGGCATACATTTATTAATATTTAAATAGTAGTACATATATGCAAAAGATATTCAGTGTGTTTTATTAACGCTTACTACAATAGATGACGATAATATAATCAACTTTTTAGAACTTTTAACAATTCATTTTCTTGTTTGGATAATCGACGTTTTTATTTCGTGCGAAACTGAAACAATTTTTTTCTTGTTCCGCTTGCTATTTATTTCAATTAACATTTGCCCTTGACAATTTTCGAATCAATTCAATCGAGAGAACGTGTTCTTTAATGTGTGTGGCAAATTACAAAGCTGTAGAGTCTTAACTGAATTTAAGTGTGAACATGTGATTTTTTAAGTTGTAGAAATAACGAGAGATCCTCGTTTTCTAGTTAATATGTCGTCAGAAGACATCTACAGACTATATTTTACAATACATAATACATAATATTTATTGTGCCATTAGTTACATGCTACAATTTTTTAACGTAGACTCTATACTTTAGCGTTATTCAGATCACCTGTACATATAGAATAATACGCTAATTATCCACTAAATCATGGATTTGAAGGTAAATATTAATAAAGTATTTCTTTTTATACGATGTATCGAAAACTTGATATTATAAGACGTTTTACAAATATCGTTATCGTATACAACTATACATTAATAACTTTACAAGTAATGAGAGATATTCCTGTAATGTTTCAATTTGCAACCGGTTCGAATTGAAGCAAATTTTCTAGTGTGTCTAACGAGAGCGAAATTACGAGATAAATTAATTCTGAACACTCGAATGTATACAATTAAAGATGGAATAACAACGATCTGACAGCGATTTATCCTCCACCAAATAAGAGCATGATCAAATTTGCACTTTCACAGATACGAAAGTACAATGGAGTGCCAGAATCTCTGGGTAAATAAATAAAAAAAAAAACACTAAAATTGTAAATCTATTCTACAGGATATGATTCTGAGAACTGGGACAAAGTTACTGTTGTTTTTTAAAGTAAAAATAAAAAAAAAAATGATAGAGGAAAAAATCATATGTCATTATACGGATGCACCGATGCACCCGCATAAAAAATAATGTCATAGGAAGTGAGGACATTATTCCATGTGATTTTTTAACTTGCGTGATATTGACATTTCCATGACCTTGGGTTAGCGTTTTTATGCGTAGGATAATAAACAGGGATTGATTGGTTCAACAAAAAAATTGGGTTGCTTTAAGGAATGAAGTGTAATTGCACCTGACGGGTGCATCGGTGCATCCATGTACATAACAAAAGGAGATAGGAAGTTAGGATGTATTGTATGATATATGATCTTTCCACTTTTTCTATTTTTACTTAAAAAAGTGCAGTAACTTGTCTAAGTTCCCAGTATCACCCTGTGTATACTCTGTACTTCTATTTTCTACAAATCGAAATTTTCTGTAATCGTTTTTACGGTACCCTCGAACTGTGCGGATGGGTCTTTCATGTCTGTTGCAGTTTTTAGTGATTCGTATAGCACTTCCGAACATTCGAAATTAACCCCTTGCCCTACCATTTATTTCACGGTTTCAGTGATACTTTTTGTAGTTCGTAATTTCCTAAGAAAGGAGAAAATTTATATCTATTGTATGCCTACACGTTCTCCAATAGCTGCACATTAACAAAACCAAAATAGAATTTCATCTCGGTTTAAAGGAAATTAATAACATACATATATTTATTAGAATATTGTAGTCGGTCGGCCTGGATGAGAAACGGCGATTTGGAACATTCCGCGGGTGATTACAGTGAATCATTGTGTCTTTGGCAGCTTGAAGGACTCGGGGTTTATGATAGCTGAAAGGAATCCCTTACCTTCCTCGTGTTATATCATCGTTACGTCTTCTCCGGCTGGGCTTGTTGGTCCCCGGCCGGGAACACAAGTAGACCGTACAAGTAGACACATGCTGCTGTCGCCGAGGACGCAAAAAACGACATTTCAGATTCAAACGGAGTCAGCGTGCAGACAGCCGACATGCTGGACGGCGAAATATTTGACTTTTTCACAACACGAGACACTGTGGACTCGGATGTTACACGATCGCCACTGTGTTGCGCGTGTCACGGTCATCGCAACCTCGTTAACTCGATGATGACTGCCGGTCTATTCGCTGCTTTTCGTGGCACACGTTTCCTTTCGCTCTTTCCCACCAAACTTACACGAAATTCATAAATGGACATACACCCGTCGATTACTTTCAGATCGTTCAATCGCATTTTTAGTCATTTTACGCTTTCTCTTAACCCTTAGCGCTCGAGTGGTGACTCAGTGTTACCATTAAAAATTGACGTACCATTATTCAAAATATTATTTACATTATTATATTTGTTGGATCCAACTAATTACTAAACGTTTATAAGGATTGTATGAGGTATTAAATCAATTTTATATCGATAAAATGAAACAATCATATAGAATGGAATTATTCCAGGTCGGTAGAAATGTTTAATTTTCGAGCTAAAATACCTCCGAATGCAAAGGGCTAGGAGTCAATCATCTGGAGCGTTGTTAGTGTTAGTATACTTTTTTCTAAATGTTTATATGCTATTCTCTAAATATTCATTTTAAGTATTGTATTGGATTGGAAGCGCGGAATAGGCTGACCATTGTGTTCACCGAAATGTATCGAAGTTTGTTAGTAGATAACTCTTATTCTCAAGCATTTTATATTTTCAGGAAGGCACGTTTACTCCACATTCATTCTTGCATGCTTCGAAGAAGAGTACAGTTTATTAAATTAAACTTGATAAGGTGTAATAAATTTCTGGAGTCGCGTTAGCGTCAACACGATTCAGACATCGTCCCTGAAAGACTTAATAATAAATAAGCTTCTAAACGATATATATTATTAGATGATTATCAATCAATTATATGGTTACCACTATTTTCTACAATTGTCTCCGAACATTTTACAACTTGATTTCCGTTTTCGTAGAAGTTGCATGTTTATTTTCAAGATAGGTCACGAGGTAAATTGGGTACGAACTTTTGCAATCGTCCAATATATGTATATTTGCGAAACACGAAGCGAAAGACATACAGTACCGGACAAAATGATAGGACATTCGATGTATTTGTATATTTCATATAACACGATAGAATATATGTACATGTTACACGTCCTGTATATCAGATATGCCCTTCAAAGTATCCATATAAAATTGCAAGTTTGGATCTTGTACACGAAAGAAATTAGAGAAAATAATGTAAAGAGAGAAAAAATACAATTGCTTGAACAGAAATATTTTGTTGAATTACAAATTAATATTTAGTAAAACCACCTTTTCGCTGTACAACATCTACCAACCGATTAGGAATTGATTTAAACAATTTTTTTATACGTTTTGTCTTAAAAGACTCCAATTTGTAACAATACTTTGTTTTAATTCCGTTACATCTTTGTATCGTTTTCCATTCTCGTAAACGTTTCTTGATAGTTCTGCCCATATATTTTCAATAATATTAAGGCCGGGTGAACTCGAGGCATGTCACATTTTTAGAACTTAAATAAGTTTTAACGCATCTTGCGGTACGTATCGCAGCATTATCGTGTTGAAAAATTAACGTACCGACTGCAATAAGAGTCGCATGATAATTTAACCGATCGTCTATTATTTCAAGATATTTTGTGCTGTTTACACGGCCTGATAAAAAATTTATGTCAGTTTTTTCCCGATATCCAATACCGGCCTACACCATGACACTTCCGCCACCCATTTGTCGACGGCTCAAATATGACGGCTTCTTTCCTTAGGTCGTGGAAATAGTAGTTCAGCCATCAGGACCGTCCAAATTAAATTTCTTTTCATCGCTAAATATCACATTTCTCCACTTCTTTTTCCACACAACATGATCGCGAGCAGACTTTAAACGAGCTTCTTTATATTGCTCGCTTAGAAGAGGTTTTCTTTTTAGTTTTTTTCGTTTACTTTGTTTATCGCTTTGGAGAATACGTCGCACAGTTCTTACGTTAGCTGAAACACCTGCTTCTTCAGCGATTTTTCTCGCAGTTCCCTTATAATTAGAAGCTACGCGTAATGTGGCCCGTCTTTCGCGTTCTGTTGTAGCACGAGGTCTGCCAGTACTTTTCCTTCTTCCGTAGATTTTCGGATTTTTTAAGAAGTTATACACAACGCGACGGCTTCTATTTAATAACTTCGCAATTTTCGTGATAGTTTGATTTTGAGGCCGCAGTAACAAAATTCGGTCGGTTTCACTTTTGTCTAATCGTTTTCCTCGATCCATTTTAACTTTAATGGCACAAATGTTCTAGATAAATGAAAGATTTGCTCGTCTACTTGTCGTCGCTGCTGATAGATTACTGCCAGAGTACGTAATAACAGAAAATATTACATGCGTCCTATCATTTTGTTCGACTAAAATCAATACGTGTCTACATTCTTTTCTCCAATTTCTTTCGTGTACAAGATACAAACTTGCAATTCTATATGGACGCTTCGAAGGACATATCTAATATACAGGGCTTGTAATATGTACATATATCAAATACATAAAAAAAATATACAAATACATCGAATGTCCTATCATTTTATTCGGCTCTGTATTCGATCATTATTGGTTAAACGGATTTGTATGTCCTAGAAGAGTGTTCGGATATCTTCGAGTCCAAGTTTTATAGAGGGGATTCCAGGATTGAATGAAGTCGATGATTCGAACACAATGCCGATTCTTGATCGGCGTTACAAAGAAGAAGAATCCTGACAATTCATAGAGCAGACGAAGGAGGGAACACAACACAAGATTTACCCCCTACGGGCGTCACGGAAATTCGCGAGATCAACAAGGCGTCTACTGTCCACGGGACACTGACAAAAAAAGGATCTTTGTGCCTCTTGACAGCGAGCCGGGGGCATATGCCGCCAGTAGAAGTCGCCAGTACTATGGCGAAGATGCTGTCAAAACTCCTGGAGGGGACCGCCTTTTGAGAAAGAAACACGGTAGCTGGTAGCGATGGCTCTAACATCCTCGCATATTACAAATCTACAGAATCTCACAAAAGATTTCTAGTCGAATTATATCCTCCGATAAATTTCCTTCGTTTCACTGACGAGTCATGTTTCTTTTTTTTCAAGCAGTTAGCGAAGAGACAAGTGAAGAAAACAAGTTGTTTAAAAATAAATATCTGCTAACAAATTATACATTTGATTGAACACGATGATCAGCATCATATACGAGACCTCTGATCATATTCCTCACTTCCAATGTGTAGTATCATGTCCCCATATTATAAAACATGTAGAAAATAGCATGCCAATAATAAAAACGCTAACTGTTAGCCTGAAATGACTAACTACTGGAACAATTATCCCAGTAGATATGCATAGACATGCATTAACTTATCTTATCTAGTTCAATGTAAATTTAAAAGATTGTTATTATCATTCAAATAATAGTATACGTATAGATTTAATTTTGCGTTCGAATATTATCGTACAATAGCTACATCTAATCGAAATGAAACAATAAAATCAAGCTGGAAGGTATTTTTTAATTACCATTCTGTTGAAGACAAGTAAGTGTCCGGTGATTTATGGACGGTCATGTGGTACCATAAACGGTGTTTTACAGAAATGGTTGTCATGTAGTTCTGGTTTAAGATATTTAGGTCGATTTTTCAGCAAATGCTACTTAAGTATCGTGCAAGATGTACATATCGAAACATCATTTTATACGATACATAAAAGAATCGTTGAATTTTTCAACCAAAAAATTGGACTACCCTCTCAAATGAATTTCGTCCAGTTCGTTTCTGTGTACAAATGAATTTCTCGAACCGCTAAAACGGCAGTTGTGGACCAGTGTGCGCCGGTCCAGAAGAGAAGAAACGATCCACGTGATGGAGGAGGAAGCTTCGAGGGGAGAAATGAGATGCGCATAGAAAGGTGCAGAGAAGAAAACCGAGGTACCGGCAAACGGGACGTTTCAATCCACGCTGAGCGCTCGTCCAAAGCGCAGGCGATCAACAAACAACCGTTTCTGTTTGCGTTTGCGATCTTCGGTATCGGTGGAAAAAAAAAATAAACGAATAAACTAATTCGTCGATCACGGGGTACCAGTGCGACAATTCGTGAACGATCCGTTTCATCCATTTCATTCTGATCGAAAAGCGAAGATGGCCCGACACATTAGGCCATTCTTCTTCCTTCTTCTGGCTGTTCAAATGGAACTATTCTCCCCTTGGGAGCAAGGTACTGTTGGATATAGTTGATACATTTTGAAATTTAATTAATCAATCCGTTTTGATTTAAAATTTTGCCATTTCTGCAATTATCGAAATTTTATTGCGAGATTTACGCGCTGTCTATTGCGTTAAGAAGGCTTGCGATTATTGAAATCGTAAAGACGCATTGATCAGAGATTCAGTCGATAAACTTAATAAAATAAATAATCTAAATAATTTAACATATTTGCATTTAGTGCTTTTTAGATCTAGCGTTAAATAATCGTTGAGCCTCGCGAGCAAATGTTTATGCATCCACTTGTTTCTTGCATATTTTCGAACCTACTTTTCTCGACATCAACATTGATTATTCTATTGGACCTAATTTAAGTAGCCAACGATTTGAATTCTCCGCTAGAAAATTAGAATTTGGATTGAACGTATATCTAACTCCGATCTTAAGGTCCTACCGATTGGTTTTATTGTTCGCCGTTTAAATGTTCGACTCAGAAAGATAGTAAATGGAATATGTATTAGAGTCGTTTGATTTCTCGGAATCGGCAATTGCTGATCACGCAGTCTTAGTAGGTGTAGATCCGAGCCGAACTCTCTAGATGAGTCATTCGATAAGTAAGGTTGATTAGTTTTAGTAAATAATGCAGAACGTTTTATATTATTGTTCATGGCTGATCGAGCATCCGTTTAAATAATTTTCGTACAGTTTGATTCTTGTGAAATTTGAACTATTTTGTACGTGAACTTTAATATTAGAAGGTTTCTACGAATTTTCAGTGCAACAAAGGTGCACGAATGCACATGTCATTCTTATCACTGAACAAATCACGGTTTTCCCTAGAACTACTTGACATGTATACTTTCTACTGATTTATTGTGGTTTCTATTCAAACACTGTTGCAGAGTCACTGATGCAAATATACAAGCATCGTCGTTACCGTAAACCTAACTTAATTAAGAAATAATCGACGTAATCCTTTCCTATTAATTTAATTCCAGTTTTAAAGATTACACTTTTATCGTTGTATTATTTGATCGAAATAAATGATGTCTACGGTCGCGACAGATATACCGACTCACTAGAAATATGTACAATAAAAATAGAACATCTTGAAGAAAGAATAGGCTGCAGACGATTAATGAAACTTCATAGAATCTTTATCATTCCGTCCATTCTTCTCTTCTATACTTTATATAGAAATATTTCATGAACACTATTAATCCGATTGAAATCGTTTAATCACACAATAGTATTAAATTGTATTAATACCCTCATCGTTGCTCTATTGAAATTTATAGATGGGAGTGCTTTTACTAAAAATTGTTTAGCAAGTTATTTATTAACAATAATACTTGAATAGCTCTTAAATAAATCATTTACGTTTCGTGTTTTCATACATATTAATATTAATATTATGTAATATTAATTTTCAAAATTCTGCACGACTTCTTAATACTGATTCTCGTTCGTATACGTTTTATATATAACAATAAATTGGTGAATATCGTACCGGATGCCAGCATAAAATGATATTTTGCAAAATATATACTTTCGTTAACCCATATAATTGTAAAACCGAGGAGATTAGAATTAATTTTATTAAACAGATTCGGTGGAAAGCTATTCTTCTTATCATTGAAATCGTTCCGACGAGAGGAAGGAATCAACGTTGTCGGGGGTTTGTAAAAGTATCACGCAAATAAGAGATAACTTCGTCCGAAGTTTGCCGTTGTTCACGTACCTGGGATTAATTGCTCTATTTCTTCTCGTGCAACGGTAACTTCAAAATTATAACGTGAGAAATATCGTTGAAGCAGATGCGAACTTGGCAAAACAAAAAAACCAGAAACCGTTCGTTCGAACGACGGTGATAGGTTTAACCCTTAGCACTCGAGTGGCGCCCCTGAGGCGCTGTTAAAAATTGCTGTACTATTATTTAAAATATTGTTTACGCTATCAGATATGTCGGTATTTAATCAATTACTAAAGATTCAAGTATTGTACGAGGTGTTATATCAATTCCACATCTACCAAATTTAAAAAATCATTGAGAATGGAAATATTCTAGGTCAGAAGAAACGTTTGATATGCGAGTTAAAATAGCTCCGAGTGCAAAGGGTAAATATTAGAAATATCTCGAAAAAATATTGATTCTGCAGGATCCTTTTTCGCCGATGCAAGGATGGAAGCGCAATTCGAAAAATGCTGTGGCCTGGGCACTTCTTGGGCGATGGAAGGGCTCGGCTGTGAAAAGTTTACAGGCCCGGTATCTGGGGTGCCTACAGTGGAGCAAGGTCTTTGCTTGGAAGCTGTAGACATTTGTTGCGTGAAAGAGTATCACGAACAACAATGCAAGAAAGGGAAGTCGGATGCACGTGCTGGTTTAGCATGTGTCACCGGTGCCAAAAAGAGACGCACCGGACCCGGCGATTATCATCGCGACTGTTGCGAAGCCTGCAAATTAGGTAAACATCCATTTTCGTTCGATAAATTCCTCTGAATCATAATCACTCGTATAATTTTTCAGTCTTTTTGTTAAAGCAATACATATTATTGCTATTGTCAACGTGATCATTTGATTTTAGGTATTTTAACGGGATCCATGGACCAAGGATGCTCTTTCCAAAAGTTTTCCTTCGGAGTTCCATGGGATCCAGCGTTTTTGGAGTGCTGCCACGAGGCCTCACCAAGTACCTCGACAACATTTACATCGGAGTCTACGAATTTAACTTCAACGAACGAGAATACTGAAACGTCTCCTTCTTCTTCATCGCCTTCTTCGCCTTCTTCGCCTTCTTCGCCTTCGTCATATTCCACTCAGTCCACAGAATTTTCTCCGTCGATTCCCACGCCGCGTAAGAACAAATACTATTCGGTTTTTGGATTATTTAAGATATAGTTTACTGATGCAGTATAATCCATGCTCAAAAAACTATCCATGGTTCAAAATAATTTGTGGATGACATTATCGATCTGATGGAAGTATTATTTTTGTAAATCATTTACAGCTATGGACGACATCTGTCAACTTATGAAGGGAATGTTGTGCTCCGATATTTGCATTCCCACGCCTGGATCCTATTACTGCAAGTGCAGGGACGGTTTCACTTTATTGGAAGACCAGAAAACTTGCAGACAAGATCTGCCATCGGACAGGTACAATTCTACTTGCTCCGAGACTGCAGACTGTTACGCAACATAAACATTGTCTTGATTAATTGCAAAATACAGGAGTTGCGTAGAGATTGATTTTGAATCGTTCGAATCAATTTCAATCTATTTTTGTCACAAATACATAAAATTCTATTACTTGTTAACCCTCGGAGAGAGAACACTACTCAGGTCCATTCGGACAGTCGTTTATCAATAATGTTTTTAAAGATACTTTATCTAGACTCATTGATCTCTCGTTGCACTCAATTAAACAGCCTCCAATTTAAATGAATCGCAAGTATAGCTTTGCAACTAGACGATGCCTTCGAAATGTTGGGTCAAAATGGACCCGCCATATCGGAGAACTATTATTATTATTACTAGACTGCGGATGTTTATCCACTTATATGGCTTACGGAAATTTTCAAAAATGGCTAGAATATAAAATTCGATAGAATTTTGCACAATTTTTATTTGTTTTAGATCTACAAAGGCTGTTCCCATTAAAAATAGGATTTTATTTAATTCCACTTTCTTAACACTAGATTTACGGAGCTCTAGAACTAATTATTTCACATTATTTTATAAACATAACAAGAATGTGTCTATCTAAATTTTTGGCCATTTTTCCAGTAATATATACGCAAAGAAATAAATTTGGTAAATAATTGATCAGAGAAACATCTTTACAATCTTAGGAATCGCAAATTAAGAATATTAGAATCCGTCATTTCGACGGGTTCCGTAAACCTAGTGTTAAAGTTTGTCTAAAAAAATTGGAAAATTGGCATGAACATCCGCGGTGTAATTGTTACTAAAACGATACCTACGGAAAGCAATAATTATCCAATAATGGTGAAAAATGTAATCTAATTTAGATGCAAAACAAGCAACCCATGCGAGCAGCGATGCACGGACAACGGAGTCGCAGTGACTTGCAGCTGCGATCCCGGTTATGTTTTGGCGAATGATAATCATTCGTGCATTCCCAAGTCAGCCCAACAGAAGAACACCGCTGCAACAGATCAGACCACCGACTATTCACCCATGTGTCCAACGGGTTATCGCTATAACGCTACCAATCAGGTCTGCGACGGTGAGTGATCAATTAGGTTTACCAAGCAAGAATTACATATTCTTTAGGGTATCCATACAGAAGTGTCCACTTGCTGCAAAAACGTTGCCTGCCCATCCAAACTGTCTTCGTCTAGAGCTAGTGCTAGAAAAAGGATCAACTTTCAATTAAAATTCAACCTTCAATTTTAAAGCCTTCATCTAAGAAGCGAGGTCACATAAAATAGAACTACACGATCTAAGAACCAGCACAGTCCCGACGGTTTCTCTTAGATCAAGGCTTTACCGTATCTGAGTTTGCAACGTATGATCTCGTTCTCTGAGAAAAGTATTGGATTGGCAAGAAAGTAATTTCGGTATTTTAAGTAGAAGTAAAACTCAATTTTAGTTTTTTTATTCAAGCGATGAACTGTAATCAATAAAATAATTTCTAATTTATTCTTTTCGGCAAAAGATCATCGAACAAAACGGTAGATATCTTATTCGTTAAAGTTAATTGCTTGAATAAAAAATATTGGGCTCTATTTCACCTTAAAATACCGAAAATACTTTCTTGCCAACCCAATAGTTTTAATATTTCAAAAACTTCTCGCCCACGAACAGTCAACGAATCAAAGCCTTTTTATATTACGGTGAGATTTCTAAAGTGTAATCGTGAAATAATTGATGATAAATTTCGTCTTCTAGTATCCACAATTAATTATACACGTATATGAAAGCTATGCAACTCGGAAGAAATCGTTCATTTTAGCTATTCGATGCTGCTGTGCCCCCTTAAACTACAGTGTGACCAAAAATCGCGGCATTTGTAGATGCTTCGCGAAACAAGCTTCCTTCTTCAACGACGTATCCATCTTGCATTGCAATTCTGTTATGTCAATGTTGCTTTTTGTTCGCATTGTGTACCCTACTGCTTAGACGTGAACGAGTGTATTGAAAAAGGACTGTGTCCTGGTCAGTGTGAGAACACTATAGGATCTTACGTATGCGTGTCGAAAGATGTGCTCAACAATGTACCTTACGAGGATTGTCCACCTGGATATCAATGGGAACCTCTCACAGGCCTTTGCACAGGTATGATAGCTTCCACATTGTTGAACAATACATGAACAACTGATAGAATTAGTACTTCGTCAACTTCCAAATTTCGAGGAATTTTTCTGACGGAAAAATTGTTAAAATATTCTATATTTTATCCCTTTGCACTCCTTTCGTCGAATGTGACTCGATACGTGTTTGTATATACATTTGATTCCTTTATTTATTTAAGTCGTACTTTTTAGTGAAAAACAAGCATAAGTTTAAATATTTGAAATAGCTGTTTAAAATAAGTAGGAGTCAAGGAACTGTCCTTCGAAGTAAATTTTAAACGAAACACTCAAAACAGTAAGGAGTTGATGGTAACAAAATTGAAAAAAAAAATTCGCCGTGCAAAGGGTTAATATTCTGTACACTTCAATGTGTTGACAATAACTTCGCCGCGACTAAAATGAATTACTGTTTTCCAGACATCGATGAATGCGTTGTACTGTCGGAACCATGTCCAGCTGAAAGAAGTTTTTGTGTGAACACGCAAGGTAGTTTCAGTTGTGTGGAAATGAAGGGAACAAAATCTTGTCCTGCCGGGTTTAAGTTCGATAAATCGTTACAACAGTGCAAAGGTACGAATTTTTTAACAGTTGATGCAAGAGAAGGAGTTCCAACATGTAGCTCGCGAGCCACACGTGGCTCCTTCCCCGCTTGGGTACTTCCCCCACTCTTATCGTTAGACTTCATCGTTGCCGTAGAACTTCGCTTCCTGTTCCCCTACTCTACGGCTGTGCGTAGCAGTGGGGAGAGGTTTGGTTAATGGCGGGGACCATGCGGCTCTCGGAGAGGAACAAGTTGGAATTCCCTATGTAAAATTACAAAAAAAATGAGCTTTCGTTTCTTTTACATAGATGTGGATGAATGTGCAGAGGATATTGATAGTTGCCTCGAGGACAGTGAGGAATGCAGAAATACCGAAGGAGCTTACGAATGTAACATAAAATGTAGAAAAGGTTTTACTTACAGCAATAATCTGGGCGTTTGCATCGGTAAATATTGTCCCATTCGTTTTACATATATTTATAGGCGTAATTATTGTTTAACTGAAAGTAGGTTATTGATCTTGCTTTTGTAGGCATATGCATGCTTAAGAGAGTACTCATCTTCTACGTTTAATTACCTAACCGAATAATTATAATCATCGAGTTTCATTTGAATGTTCATGCACGAGATCTATATGTAGATCGATCCAGCACGTATCGTTACCTGCATGTGAGTAAGATTATTTATAATCTATTAAATTTGCTATATACAAAAACAATTTTGCACTGAAAAATATTTAAATTGCATACTGTTCGCTACCCAAATTTTTTAATACCGTAGTGAATTAGATAACAGTGTAACATGAAATTCGTGCAGCATTTATAAATGTTATAACAAGTGTTAAAAGTAATACTAACGATGTGTACTTATTTATATATCACTGTTATTAATTAATTAATGAATAGTAATATTGATTAGCGGACGTTATTATAGATCTCATTCGCTGGTATTTAATGTTTTACGTTCCCAGACGTGGACGAATGTGTCGAGCCGAATAATCCCTGCCCCGAGTTGAATACCATCTGCAGAAACACAATAGGAAGTTACGAATGCACACCGCAAGACAGTTCTTTGCCACGATACTCCTTCGATCAAAAGGCAGAGCAGCCGATCTGCTTTGCGGGATACAAGCCAGCAGATAATCCCAAAGAAGCTTGCATCGATGTCGACGAATGCAAAGAACAATTACACTCCTGCGAAGCAAATGAACAGTGTGTCAACGAAATCGGTAGTTACAGGTATGATTCTCGTTTAAGATCGTGTACGGATCGTCCAGAGTACAAAGATTTCATTAACGGTCAATCTATTATTCGAATGAAATTTATCAGGTGCGAATCATTGGACGACGAGGACGCGAGTTCCGATCAAAATGTGGAAGACAATAATTTCTCATATAGTAGACAGTACGAACATCAGATCGGCGCTCCTCGAAAATCAATACTTCCAGTTGTAAATCGAACCGTGGATTGTCAGTCAGGATTCATATTTGATCCGCACAGTCTGGACTGTATAGGTGAAGACGACCATTAACACGTTTTTAGAGAAACGTTGAACATATTTTGTAAATTATCTTTTCCAGATATCGACGAGTGTACCGATGGATTGTCAAACTGTGGAATCGGAGAACAATGTGAAAATTACGGGGGAGGATACGGGTGTTCACCAGTGTGTCCTCCTGGCTTTCAGCTGCGCAACAATACTTATCGATTCAGTAGGGTAGACGTATTCTGTGACGATTTAAACGAATGTACACTTGGATTACATACCTGCAACCTAACCAGTCATGATTGCGTTAATACAAACGGTTCCTATTTCTGTAATGAAATAACTAAGACGACAACGACCAGAACGTTTGTATATAGTACAAGAAGTATGAAAATACAGGTAAATGGACACCTGGGTACCTGGTTGTCAACGAAAGGGTTGGAGTCCAAAGTAATTTTAGTAATCGCTAGACTGCGGATCTTTATGCATTCATAGCAAAATTGAGTAGATGATAATAATTGTATGAAAATTTTGAAAATTCGACGTGTCAATATATGATTTTTCATCTACTAAAATTATTAAGGGAAGAACTAACATTCAATTTCGTTTCTATTTCTTGCAATCGACGCAGACAATTTTTATTTTGCATGAAGATCCGCAGTTTACTAATCACAAATATATAAGATCAACGTGGCAGCCAAAGTGTTGATGGGTGTTCGTTTCTCTGAGTTTGTCCTTGAGGGGGTAGACTCGCTTCCAGGATTGCAAGGGTGCGGGATGCGCCTTCTGTTTTCTAGATAATGCAAGTATGGGGTTTTTCAGTAGTCAAAAGCGTTAGATGAAACATCAAGCTAGGCCGCGATCGCATCCAAATTTCCTATTTTTACGTTTACGAGGAGTAATTTGCATTATTCGGCAGCCTGAAGCTGTCGCAGCTTTATGAAAATAGCTTCGTGCGCAGCTTTGTGCTTCCGAATAATGCAAATTACGCCTCGTAAACGTAAAAGTAGAACTTTTGGGGGCTTTTGACTACTGAAAAGCATCTTTCCAATTATCGAGAAACGAGAAGAAATATCCCTTGCAATCCTGGAAACGAGTCTACCCACTTAACCTCTTAACTGCGGAATTTAGTTTTAAAAATCCCCGACCGAGTGCGGAATTAAAATCAAGCAACGACAAGTATACACGTCGAACTCAGAGCAAATGGTCCTATTATAAATTTTACGAGAAACGAGGAAGGATTACATTTTTATTTGATAAAAAATTAACAATTCATTCTCGAAAAGGTTATCGTTGTCGCACCGCGATAGAGTTCTGGATTGACGCGTATACGCGTCGAACGCAGTTGACTGGTTAAGCGAAGTCTACAAAATTGTGTTTGCAGGAAACAGATCCGTTTTCGTACCAGAACGCCTGCGAGCGTGGGTACGCAAGGGACTCTGAAACAGGTGATTGCACTGATATCGACGAATGCAAGGAAGGTCCAGGTTGTCGGGATCACGAGCAGTGTCACAACACACTTGGCGACTACGAATGTTCACCGCTATGCACCAGTGGCTGGTATTTTAACCCGCAGACGAAAGGTTGTCAGGATGTGGACGAGTGCCTTCTAGGTAGGCACGATTGTCCTCAAGGAACTCATACGTGCGTCAACACAAATGGTTCCTTCTTCTGCGATCTGATACGTCCTTGTAGCAGCGGCTTCAAGCGCGCTGACAATGGCAGTTGCGCCGATGTCGACGAATGCCTGGAAAATCAGCACACTTGTCGGCTAGAGCTGCATCAGTATTGCGTGAATAAGAACGGCAGCTTCGAGTGCTTAACGAGACTGCCGTCTTGCCAGTCGGGATACGAGTATTCTCTGACTACCAAACGTTGCGAGGACATCGACGAATGTAGCACTGGCCAGTACAAGTGTGACTCTAGATTTTCTGAGAAGTGCATCAACCTGCTCGGCACCTACAGGTACGTTGTATCAGTGGACTTGCGGGATCTTTATGCAAAATAAAAATGTTCGTCAACGATTGTGGCCAGCAGGCGTTAAGTAAACATTCATTTCATTCGTTTCATTTTAATAGTCTTCTACACCTGAAGACAGCATAACACTATTTTTCGATTTTTATAATTCTTCACTGTTTTATATTTCACCTAGATAATTTTATTCAGAAATGCGTAAAGATCCGCAATCTACAGTTACGCATATAATTGATCACAGACACTGAGCAAAGTAAAAGAATCATCGAGGGATGAAATCCGATTTTATTTTATTCCTGCTTCGATTGATGTAGAACAGTTTCATTTTGCATAAAGATCCGTAGTCCGGTGATCAATTATGCGCGTAACCGTGTACATCAGCTAACACGGAAGTTTCATTTAATCGGGAAAATCATTTTATTATTTTATCTATTTCATTTATTCAGATGCGAAAGGCCTCCGAGCCAGCGTCAACGTCAAAGACCAGCATGCCCTGCGGGATTTAGATACAATCCTCGATTGAGAAAATGTGCAGGTATTTGTCTGAAATTTTCGATGTTTCAAGTATGATAGTAACATTATAGGTATAATGTTCATTTCGCACTTTTTCGAAGTGCAAGTGTAGAGAAAAGTTTGAAACCGAACGTCGTGAAGGAGCAACTATAGTTAGTAACATTAATAAACTAATCCGTAATAATTTGTAATGTTTTTTCAGGATGAGAACATTATAACCGGAGTATGCAAACCTTCATGTATTTAGAACGTAATATACTGTGTTTTATGACCGCTTGTCGCGTTTATGTGCATGTAACAGATTCGTTCGTATTAACGTGTACGTGTTATGTCACTTATGTTATGTTTTCTGTTGCATTCGGAGTAATGTTGTTTATCCTTTCTGTCTGTGATTGCACTTGCACCGTGTATGTTGTAAAGTTATTTATTACATGCGACGTCACTGCACATTAATTAATATAACACTTTTATTCTGACTTCCTTAGCGAAGCAGGAGTTTTAACATCGAATTATTCGTTCGAACAACAAAATATAAAAATGACTGGACTGCGGGTGTTTACGCAATTTGAAATTTTCGTAGACGAATTCTAAGCAAATCGAATCAAATCAGATCTTGTTTTCTGTGGTAGTAGTCTTTTCGGATCAGAAATAAATTAATAGCGAAGCAGGAGTTTTAACATCGAATTATTCGTTCGTACAACAAAATATAAAAATGACTGGACTGCGGGTGTTTACGCAATTTGCAATTTTCGTAGACGAATTCTAAGCAAATCGAATCAAATCAGATTTTGTTTTCTGTGGTAGTAGTCTTTTCGGATCAGAAATAAATTAAAATCGTACTAAATTCCGTCGAATTTTATACCCTAGCATTTTCTTTTAAATTTTACAAGCCACGATTGCATGAAGATCCGCAGTCTAAAAATGACAAATCCTTTATACCGATTTCGTAGATAACCAGACTGTGGATGCTCAAGTTTCGATTATTCTTCATGCTATTTGTAGATCATCGAACGAAAGAATAGACTGAAAAATAGAACATTTTATACAGACGATGTTCAATCAAAAGGAGCATGCGTTACAAGATTAATTATTAACAGTTCACTAAAACGGACAGTTCTAATTTCGAATGCGAAAGACCGATGATCTCTTGTAATCAGATCATTTTTGTTTAACAGATGTGGACGAGTGTGCTGAAAGTTCGGACATCTGCAAAGGTGAGCTCTGCTACAATCAACCAGGTAGTTACACCTGCGCGAAACCTCCGATGCCAATTACGAGGAAACTGCCCACGACCACGACACCATTACCGCCATCAGCGAATCAAAAATGCCCGGACGGCAGCAGATTCGTGAGGAATCGCGGCTGCATTGACATTGACGAGTGCCGCGAAATAGAGGACGCGTGTAGCAGCAACGAAGACTGCGTTAATACAATGGGAAGCTACGCTTGCAATTGCAAAATTGGTTTCAGACGTGACAATCTGACTCAGGCTTGCGTGGACATTAACGAGTGTCAAATGCGGGTAAAGTCTCCAATTCTCATCGGATCACTTCGATTAAAATTTTAATATATTCCCCTCAGACCGCGGATCTTCATGCAAAATCAGAATTGTCTGTTATTTCTTTCAGTAATGATTTTAATAGACGAGAAATTACACAGTGACTCTCGTTAATATTCGAACGCTCTGACAAAAATGATAACTTTTTAAATATTGCGCTGTACGATTTAAACTTTTTTCCGAGAAGTTGGAGCTATCAATTTATTGCTACATGTTGTGAACAGAATTTTGTTCAAAAATTAATATTGGTCGGAATTGTATAGAGAATACTGAAAGTTGCATTTTACAACCTTTTTATGTGGGCCAATATTGAAAATTTAAAAAATACGTTTTGTAGATCTGCGTCAATTATACGTATTCTGAAAGTTTCATCGAAATCGGTAGATGCGGGAAAAAGCTACAGCCATTGAAAGAAGGTATAGCCCGAAAATCGTGAAAACCTGCAATTCTCACCATCTTTAAACGTTTTTAACTGACTGATTTTGACAACGTCGACCGATTTTAATGAAATTCTCAGAATATGTTTAATTGATACAGATCCTCGAAACGTGTTTTCTAAATTTTCCATACAAGCCCACATAAAAAAGTTGCGAAATACAACTTTTAGCATTTTCTCCGTAATTACGACAATTTGCAATTTTTATCAAAATAATTTTTGTCACGTTGTGTAGCAAACGAATCGTTCTAACTTGCCAAAAAATTTCAAATCGTATGGTCCAATATTAAAAATGGTATCGTCTTTTCAAGAGTGTCCGAATATTAGTGGAAGTCACTGTATATTGGCATGTTTAACCCTTCGCACTCGAAGCTATTTTAACTCGAAAATGAAACATTTCTTCCAATTTAGAATATTTCTATTGCCTATGATCTTTGAAATTTGATGTACATGGAATTGGTATAAATACCTCGCACAATACCTAAATGTTTAGCAATTGATTGGATACCGATATATTTAATAACCTAAACAATATTTTGAACGACGGTACAGAAAATTTGAGTGGCGCCTCAGAGTCGCCATTCGAGTGCTAAGGGTTAATTTAAAAAATCTTTTTTAAATGCATAAAGATCTGCAGTCTAATTCTACGTGTATAATTTGATCGTAGGAGGACAGTTGCCTGCCGACGCAGAGATGCGACAACACAATAGGCAGTTACTCTTGTACAAGATTCTTACCGTGCGGTACGGGGTACACTTTAAACGCTGCGACGGAGATCTGCGAGGATGACAATGAATGTATCCTTGGTACTCATGATTGCGGGGAGGGCTACCATTGCAGGAATACTCTTGGTTCGTATCGATGCGATCGAAATCCACGAGTTCCGAATCCACAGCCTCGAATCGGAGTGCCGACCACCACGGTGGCAACAACCACCACAACGACGACCACTGCAGCATCAAAGGTGACGCCATTAACTTCCGCAGGACGAACTTGTCCTCGAGGATTTAGGCTCGAGTCGGGAAACAAATGCGTAGACATAGACGAGTGCCAGGAAAATAACGATCTCTGCCGCAGAAACGTCCAACATTGCATCAACACCATCGGATCCTACAGGTATGTCGAATCTTCAAAGATGTTCGCATACGATCCTTCGATCGAACATTGTGTTAATCGTGTAATATCAAATTAATTGTATTTTATTGTATAATTTACTACAACAGTCTCATTTCCAAATATTGCGTTGGCAACTAAGTCATTGCGTATTTTGTCAATAGGTGGTCTTTGCACATTCTTTTGTTTTGTCAACGTGTTCGAAGCATCTAACCCTATATTGTTTTCTTCTTGTTTGGTCTTCCACATTTAATTTAGTAAAAAAATTGTATCGATTAGTTGTTTAGTTTCGTTTTAAATAAAGCTGCGCAGGAAGCTATTTTCATAAAGCTGCGACAGCTTCAGGCTACCGAATAATGCAAATTACTCCTCGTAAACGTGAAAATAGGAAATTTGGATGCAATCGCGGCCTAGATTGATCTTCTATCTAGCACTTTTTACTAATGAAAAACCCCATCGTGGAGAAAGACGGCGGATAAAGGTGACCTAAAAAATTTTTGCGCATTCGGAAAGCTATGAGATTAACCTCTGACGGGGGCGAATTTTGCTAATCCGAGCGTGGATCCATTTACATCATTCTTTTTGTGTTCTGTCAAGTGTACCATTAAAGTTGTTTGTTCCTCTGAGTGACCAATATTTCTTACCACCTCTATTCCCACAAAATTTTGGGAGAAGGCGCATCCCGCACGCTTGCAATCCTGGAAACGAGTCTACCCCCTTAATCCAGATTTCTAAGATTTCTTTTACCATTTGTATTCGAATTTTAGATGTACGTCAAGAGTGATATGCAGCAACGGGTACACGTTAGACCCTATTTTCGGAAGCCATTGCGTGGACATAAACGAATGCGAGGATGGTAGTCACGACTGTTCTTCCAGTCAAACCTGTGAGAACAGAATGGGCGGTTACGTTTGCAAATGTCCGCCAGGACACGTTAACGGTCCAAATAACGATTGCGTTGATATCGACGAGTGCAGTCTCTACGGGAATATTTGCGGATCGAACAGTCACTGCGAGAATACGGTCGGCTCTTATCGTTGCGTTTGCCAAGATGGCTTCCAAATTGTTGATGGCTACAACGGAGTTTGCGAGGTAAGCTGTAAAATCATTTAACTTCGTATGCAGTAAAATTTCTAAGGCAACTTTGGTACTCCTTCAACGTGGCGGAAGGAGCGATGATCGAAAGACTTCCGCCATCGACCTTTCCGTGATCTTCAAAGCGTACCAGAATTTCAAAAAAATAATTACGATCTCCATTCATTTGAATAATGTAGAGTAAATGTGATAGATGAAATTATCCTAAAATATTTTAGGATATCGACGAATGTCAACGAAGTCCAGGATTGTGTCAGCACAAATGCATCAACGTATGGGGCACGTACAGATGCGCCTGCGAGCCTGGATTCAGACTGAATTCGGACAATCGGTCCTGCTCGGACATCAACGAGTGCTCGGAGTTTAAAAACAATCATTTGTGCATTGGAATTTGCGAAAACACGCCAGGAAGTTACGCTTGCAAATGTCCGAAAGGCTACAGGCTTGGATACGACGAGCGGAGCTGCGAGGGTGAGTTTTCTTCTTATTCCTTAAACATGCTATTTAATTGTTGGTTACAAGTACTACAAGAGTACCACAAGAAACTGCAATTCATCTTCCAATTTATCGTTTTTCGATCGAATGATAATATTTTGCATCCTCTTAATTGCGCGAGAAGTGTAATTAATTCAAGTGCACCGTCGTCGCATAGATAAGCGACTAAATAGTAAGGTGAATCACGGACTGTTTTAGTGATTTATCAAAGCGCCGTTTACCTCCGTCATTTCTGGAATTATGCAGTATAATTTGTTCTTGACCTAGTTGCCAGATCTGGGCCGCTAGTTGAATCTGAAATGATACCTTTGTATGTGCTCTTGGATTAAACGTGACCGTAATACACGGACGCGGTTGCAAACAGATTAATTTGTCATCGATTTGATTTTACTGCTGCTTATTCGGTCCCTTAACATTTTTTTTAAATATATCTAATATATTTATTAATATATTAATAAATAAAATGTCTCAAGTAATATATCTAATGATAAATAAAATATAATATCTATAGACATCGACGAATGCAGAGCAGGACCCGTCTGCAGAGGATCGGATGAGATTTGTCACAATACCAGAGGCAGTTATCGATGCAACAGGATAAACTGTCCTGGAGGATATCATCAGGATGCTAGCAGGAGGAAGTAAGCATTTGTTCTCATCGGATGCTGCGAATGATTATTTTATAGAAATCCGAAGATTAGATTGAATTTATAAATGAATTCCACAAAATGTAATTTCAGCCGATGCGTGCGAAGAGCACCTTGCCATCCCGGCGACTTAGCCTGCATCAAAGCACCGTCACATTATTCGTACAACTTCATCACTCTCGTCAGCATGTTACCAATTGCGTCGAATAGATCGGAGGAGTTGTTCAAGATGAAAGGATTCCCTCTGCCGAGTTCCACGTTGCAATTTAGCATGGCGTTCGTGGAGGCTCGTGCACCACCTAGAGTGCAACGTGCGACAGAGTCCTGTTTCGCGTTGAGAAGGACTGCGCCAACTAATGTTGTTTTATTAATGACGCAAAGTATACCGGGTCCTCAGGATATCGAGCTCGATATCACCATGGAGGTGTACTATGGCTCACTGTACGCAGGATGCGTGGTGGCGAAAGTTCTGATTTTTGTTTCTGAATACGAATTCTGAAGAAGTTTTCAGAATAAGCTACACCATGAAATTTAAATAATTAATCTATACTGGGACCAAAGTATTTTTGCCAATTTTATGAATTCTCTGAATAATATAACTCTATTTACGCTGTAATTATAATTAATCAGTGTCGAGAAATTTGTTAAGCTTTTCAAACGCAAGCAAATTAATATATCCTTTTTGAGCCTTTTCTTCCAAAAAATGTACCAGACCAAGACACATTTGCTAATTTCGTAAATTTTATGAATTAGTCTGAATAATATATCTCTATTTACGCTGTAACTAATTAATCGGCATCAAGCAATTTGTTTAGGTTTTCAAACGCATGTATTAGCAATTAATGTTAATTCTTAATAAATATCCTTTTTGAGTCTTTTCTTCCAAAAAATGTACCAGACCAAGATACATTTGCTAATTTCGTAAATTTTATGAATTATTCTGATAAAACTTCGTCTTCTAACATATATACTAGCAGTTAGTTACAGAATATTGATGCTACTTACGTACTTTTAAAGATACTACATTTTATAATTGACCTCACATTACGTTTCTATTTTATGTACAAAGAAGACCACTTAGCCTAAGTAATGTTTAAACATATGTAGCTCTTATAAAAGTTATAGTTACCAACTGTCCAATAATGTTTCAGAAACAGATGTAAAAAGGAAGAGTAAATTGTAACAAATGGAGCAAGAATTTTATAATGTATTTGTCGGTAAATAAGTAGTTTTATATGTACATAGGGTATATATATATATGTGTGTGTATATATATATCTAAGTGTATACACATGAAAGAAACGAAATAAAATCACATTAATCGTGTTCAATGAACTTTTCCAGATATATAATTGCATTTCGTAAATGTGTATCATTATGAAAACCGCAGATCTAGAAAACGTTTCGTCACCGAAACGTTCATCTTTACCATTATCCGCATTAATCGTTAACAATAATAACATATATGTCTATGTACACAGGAAACTTTCAACAAACGTACCATATTTAATGTATAAATTCTCATAGACGGGTAGCAAAATAGTCAACGTGATTACTCGATAATTTGCAATCGAATGTTGTATTCTTAACGGAATAAATAAATAGGAACCCTTAAGAACTTAAAGTTTCTATTGAAGAACATTTTACATTGTATATGGTAGATTCTAAAGATTCTGTGTGCATACATAAAATAGGAGCATCGTGTATATTCTTCGTTGCATAACTAATCATTTGATTCACTTCGCATAAAATCGATAAATTAACGATTCTGAGATCCTTAACATCAATTGCTTTAATTACACAGCGTACAGTTGTCTCGGAAAATAAGGTGACGATTTTAAGGAATCGAAGAAGCCACAGTTTTAATATGAACTTATTCAGAAGACGACGGAATAAGTCAGATTAAAATATTGTTCACTTATTTCCCGGGACATCTGCGTGTGGAATACGCGTTACAATATAATATGTCGAACGAAAATAAAATATAATCAGCAGTATATAGTTTAAATCACTTCAGGCAGATATAGATATAGCGTTCGCTGCAAAGAAAGTTGCCTTATTCGTAAGGGGATACATGAGTTACCTTCACTGGCATTTTACTAAATATAATTACATTACAAGAATCGATAAAATTATCGTAAGCTACTGATCGCATCAATAGCGTTGCTAATGTATATCACAACAAGTCATCGAATAACTTATAGCGATAACTAGACTGCGGAGGTTTATGCGATTCGCAATTTTTCGAGACGATTTTTAAGAAAAGGGAACCAAATAAAATATTATTTCCTGACGAAGGATATATTCTGGCATTTTTTGAAAATCTTCAGAAGCTATAAATGCACAAAGATCTACAGTCTAGTGATAATCGAAAGAAATCTGCGATCGAGACACAAACTTGAGCATCCCTAAGGTTCGATTAAGATAGCAGTGAATCGAGATCTGTTTTAATATGAACTGCTAAGTCACTGACATAGATGGTTTCCATCCTATAATATAATAATTATAGGAATTATCTACACTGCTTGAATTTCTCGTTAGATAACAAACGTAATTGAACGTTTCCGATGAGATAATTTATCCATACTTTTCATCAGAAATAACGCAACATGTTTGTAATATTATATGCTCTTTTAAATATTTATGTAAGTACATCTCATATAATTTCCTGTAGTCAACGAATAATATTCGAACGATTGAATTCTCCTTTTTGTTGAGATCAAATCATTAAGTACGCTACGTTTCATAAATACACAGACATAATGTCTTCGATAAACAAATATCCGTTACATAAAATACTCGATTTCGATGACAGTGGCTGCTGTGAATCTTCACAAATTATTGCCGACGACAATGCTAATAATGATAATAATAAAGACGAGTGTGCTTGCAATAAAAATCCTAATAGTAACGTTGCTAATAATAATAAATAAGGTTTATCTAATTAACAGCCTGGATATAGCAACAACAGGCTACTGCGGCGTGAACCGATGGCAGTGGTACCTTTTTCGCCTCTTATCTTATTAAAGCGAAAAACGAGAGTGACTAGGATTACTAAGGATCATTAGACCTTCAGTTAAGCATGCGAGAATAACTGAAACCTTCGTATGGATCTACTTTCAGTAATGTTAACGAAATCATTCATGATATCATTGATGATATCCTCTCTTGTAAGCTACATAGTCACTTAGATTTGATACAATTTATCTTGTATATTTTCGGAGATTATTACTTTTAGTTAGATGATTATATTTTCTTAAGCTTCGAAAATCAATCGACTGTTTCATTTGATTTCCCCGCGAACGCATCGCGCAAAGAGTCAAACTTCAACTAAATGGTAAGTCATATCAAAAATATTTGACAACATTGTATCCTACGTAGTGCCATCCACTAAAAATTTTCAACATTCTTCCATACAAAGTGCAATCTATTAATTTATCGTCCTTTCTAATCCTTATAATAACGAAATTTAATGTCTACTTATAATAATAACGTGTTACATGTTTTCAATTTTTATATATATATATATTTCCAACGCAAGGTTTTAGTTTTCGAAAATATAATAATTTTTCAAGTATAAAGAACGTATATCGATAATGATAAAACAAAGTAAATGGAAATGTAATGAGTTTGAAACAATTACAATAGTTTTCGTAATTAATAGATGAGTCGTGTGTCTTTAATATGAACGATTAATAAATAAGCGATCAAAATATTTGGCACCAAATTTTAGAAAATAGAGATCTGCCTTGTATATTTACAGATATTGTAATATTATTCCGGTAAATGCTATGTGGAAGCATTTTTAGTGGGTACATGATATATATATATAGATTGCAAAAGGGCGTTCCTGTTCTCGAAAATAGATGACTTCTTTTTTATCATGGAATACCTTGGATAATTATACGCCACGATCACTCACATAGAAGCAACTATATGTGCGATGTATTGTTTGCTAGCCAATTTAAATTGGTCCGCGAAATCTTACTTTTCGTTGCCACTGTGCGTCAAAATGATGCACGTATATTTTTGGAATAATTTATAACGAGGCCGTTGGTAATTGCTAGCCTCAGATTGCTTTTGTCACGATGAATTTCTTTTTCGTTTTTTTTTCTTTCTCAAGAAACAAAACCTGTCCAAATCAGCTTGTTCCGAAATGTAGATTTATATTACACTCAGGCTCCTGATCAATATAGGCACTTAGATTACGAGTGTTTTGGCATTCTGTAAAAATCATTCTTAGCACATCTTATTTGTATCCTTCTTCTATTTTTTCATGAAAAATTTCTTTTTTAGAACACACTAAATTTTTTTGTCGTTTAAACACGTTTTTTTTTTATTACAAAGTATTTTAATGCTACGACTGAATATCAGAATAAGTTTCCATTGCTTCAACTTTTTTATTTTTTGTTTTTCGTTTGGTACGATCTTCACCATGCCTAATCTAGTATCCTTTATCATTGTATAATAACAATATATTGATCCAGAGCGCTAATTTAACAGCCCTGATCTGACTTCTTACAACGGTAAGAATATTTGCACTATTATACTTATAAAATGCGCTTAGGGGCTTACTGATTGGTAAAGATATCTTCGAAGCATACTAACTCATTCTCATTACCATAATAATTATATATTAAGATGGATATACGATGGTCAAATGTTAACACACAAATGGCATATTTGTTGATTGCTGAACACGAATGTAATTTGGACAAAGTTCCGAAGTAAAATTTCATTTTCTTCAACTATTCCAAAATGATACTAGACAACTACATTGAGTCCAAATAAAAATTATGCTCAAAGATCAATTTTCTAAATGTGGCAAATTAAACAAATACTACAATACGAAAGAAGAATTGTTAAAAAAAAATGATTACAAAGCAAAATGTAATTTCCTGTCTAAATTAATTTTTTTGCTCTCATAAATATAATTGTTTAATTTGTGTATTAACACTTATAGTAGGTGTTATGCGTATGAATGTGCATAACTATGTGATATAAAAAAAGTCACGAATTTGTTTAAATTAGTGTAATAGTAACAAGTGTATACACAGTAACAGATCTAGTATCGAGTTAGAATTTCAAACTACTGTGCATATACCATTAACGACAGACTTAACCGTAAATATAATTTTTAACCAAATATAAACAATAGAATTGTTCGAAATGGAAGCCTGAACAGATTCGTTTACAGACGATTACTGTAAAAGTCTGTACTTGTATACTTGTAACTAAAAAGTCAACCACACCTTTAATATTTATCAATTTGTCTACGTCTTGTTTTTTTTTCTTATAACATAATGTATCACAACTTTGTTATATTTTGTAAAAGAAACAATTCTTTGCAAAATTTAAATATGGCTTAACTTCTATTTCCATACATTCATCCAACATTTTCGTGTAGCTGCACTCGAAGCAATTGAAAATTAAAACTCCAATTGAAACGATTAGAACATAATGAACTGACAATTTTTTAAAAACTTATATCAAACAGATTTCATAAAAGATAGTAAAAAAATTTTCTGAATCAGTGCTAAAGTTATACTTTTTTATCAATTTTTTTATTTTCAGTATTTCGATTTCATATACCACGTACTATTTCATGCTACCAATTTTATCATACAAAAATATTTACTACAATGCAAAATTAATATTATTTATCATCTTATCAATATTGCATAATAAAATAGGTTTTGAGGGTAATCTTATATATACATTGTTCAGCAATCATTAAATGCTTTTCATATTATACGTTTTTCTTTTTTTTAAATTCAAACATAATTGTCGCATAAATTCGCGTCCTTATCAAATGCAAAAATTCAAGTATTTAAACCAAAAAAATTTTCCATCGTGACGAACACACGCTGATTCCATAACAGCACAATGTAGAAATAATTAATTCTCGTAAAAAGTAAATTAATATCAATTCAATTTTAAAGTTTTACTTGTACACGAGTAAAACAATAAAATATACATAATAAAATATTTATGTAATAAATACTTAACAATGAACATAAGATACATAGGAAAAATTCGTAACAAAATGGGGTCGTGTTTAATGTAAATGTTTTTACATCATCAAATTCAACAAATTCGTTCTAATATTTTCCAAAAATTGTAACGCTAAATATTGCATGAGTGCAGCTAACAGAAAAGACATAAATGGTGGTACCGAACGGATTCCAATCATTCGACAAACCTTGTGGTTCCCAATGCATTTTTAATGGTCAAGCGATCGTATTATTATGCAATTCTGCAAATTCCCTGGAGAGTTTGCACACATAATATAAACGTTCGTAGAGATCATTTGTGCAGCCGAAATCTCGTATGTCGCTCAACCAGTAAGAGGACGTTTGTCTACTAGTGTCGATATAAGTAATTAAGTAACCTCTGCTAGGCGATTCTTGTGAGACCACTAACTTGGTATGGTCCTCGAAGAAGTTCACTTGTAAAAGAGGGACTGTTAGTTCCATCACTATAGTCTTGTCCGTTCTCAGCCATTTTCGCATTCGTGGGATACAAACATTCTTCGACTGTTTTGGAGCACTTCGATATTCCTTGATCTCACCACCTTGAACAATATTGATAAACAATTACATAGAATTAATTAGTTAAACACATCCACCTTCTAACTTTGTTCGCTACAATAACGTATACAATTGTATAGATTAGATACAATTTTATTGGTGACATTGTCTTTAATCTGTACGATTAATTTTTAGTGCGATGTTTAAACAGCGGATCTTTGTGCAAAATAAAAATTTTCTAACCGAATTGCAACAAACTGGAGTGAAATCGAAGTTTACTCTCTTTCTTAATACTAGGTTTACGGAGCTCTAGAAATAACTATTTCACATTATTTTATAAACATAACAAGAATGTGTCTATCCAAATTTTTGGCCATTTTTCCAATAATATATATCCAAAGAAATAAAGAAATAAATCTTTACGATCTTAATAATCGCAAATTAAGAATATTAGAATCCGTCACTCTGACGGGTCCCGTAAATCTAGTGTTAATATGATTAATTGGTTGGACATAGTATAACAAAATTTTTTAATTCTTCTAATGTTTTCACTGTTTTAATTTATACCTACTCAATTTCGTCATAAATGCATAAAATCCACTGTCCAGCGATGTTAATTCACATTTATTTGTATTACCTTCAGTCATGTAGTTATCCATATATTGGGTGAAACGTTGGAGTAATTCGAGCTTCTCTTGCAAAATAGGTGGAACATCTTCTTCCTTATGGTATCTCGTTAATTCGTCCTCGGTAGTCATATACTCCACTCTTCTTTGCAAAGAGAAATCGAAATTAGAAAATGGAACGCGATGTACAGAGAAATCTTCAACCCCTTGTGCTTTGATCTTTTAAACAGAATATATTGAAATTTCTAAACTAGAATTCCTGAACAATTGCGCAACTAATTCTATTCTTTACAATACAAGCCTGCAAAGCTTTCAACTACTTTTTAGAACATCCCCGTGTGTATTTATACAGAAAGAGGTCACTGACCTTCTGTCGTGTGTGTAACTAATTTTCGTGTTATCGTTGAAGAGAACGCCAACAGATTTATCCGAAAGCTGGAAGCTTAGACCATATTTATTCGAGTAATCGATCCACTTAGTGATGAAAAGCGGTACCACATCTCCCACAGGCGGAGGGTTCTGCATCATATTCTTGTGGTTTATTTCGGTGATGCAAGCCTGCAGCGCTCGATGCATTTGCATACTCTGCGCAACGTATCCCATCTTTTTGTGATCCGGACACAATATACTGCTCAACCGTTGCCTGAATTTCGGGACCTTCGGGAGCTTACTGGCTAGCCAACTGATCACTTTCGATCCTTTTCGTAAACTTTTCTGAGATCGGCTCATCTGTTGTTGCGGTTGCTGCGGTTGAGGTTGTTGCTGTTGTTGCAGTGCCTGGGGTTGTTGAGTGTTCATTGTTTGTTGCTGGTACGGATGCGATGCCTCTTGTGTCAACATGTTTGGCCAAACCTATAAACATTTAGAGAAAGGTCTCAATACAAGGTTGTCGATAAAGAAATGAAAGGGAGGCTGTTCTATTGGCTTCGAACGAAAGTTAAAAGTAAAGAAATTATATGTAGCGGCTAACATAGAATGATTCTACACCCTCGATTTGGTTGAAATCGAACTAAGGAAAGTACCGCAAATTTGACCTTGAGATTGAACTTCAAGGTTAAAAGATCAACAATTTTTATTTAATTGCATAGTATTTTACTCGTCGCGGTTGAGTTGCGACCCATGGCTCCTTTTACACTTTTGACCCTCGCGACGAATAATTTCTTTACAGTCAGTTTCCCTGTACAGTCAGTTCGATGCACTGACAACGTTCCTGAAAGGTTAAAAAAAAACGAAGGAAGAAGAAGAGGATCGATCGAAGAGCCGTACTTGATTTTTATTGAACTTCTGGTTCCTGGAGGTGGTGGAGTTGGAAGACGGCGACGGTATGGAGTCAATTATGGTCGTGTGTGGCATTTTGTAGCAACAGGTATACGACAACGAGGCTGGTACGTATTCCTTGGTGAGATAAGCGTGTTCCTTGACCCTCTCCAAGGACGGTCTAAGCTCCGGATTCGGTTGCAGAAGCCATCTAATCAGATCCTGCCCGCTCCTGCTTGCTATCGTGTCGTCGACTTCCCGATAATGATTATTGCATATCCTGTCGTATGTCTCCTTCAACGTCGCCGTATCGAAAGGTGGTTGCCCTACCAGTAGGGCATAAAGTATGCATCCCAACGCCCAAACATCCGCCTCGTAACTGTACGCTTGTTTATACAACACTTCCGGTGCGATGTAATTCGGTGTTCCGCATATTGTCCTGCGCATACAAATGAATTATTACGATCTCGGTCGGATAAGACGTCGGGACGCGTGTTAACCTCTTTAACCCTTCTCTTTAAACCTCTTTTGTCTGCTGATAAATCCCATCTTTGAAACGAGTCTACCCCCTTAACCCCTTGCCGTACTTCAACGAGCCAGACTCGTGACGAAGGTTTCCAACAAAGTTTAACAAATATGAATTTTACGCGTTTCATTTTAGATGAAATAATATTTAAGGATTAAACGAGATATAGCCATACAGAAAATATACATTTTCGTTTCCCTTCTGCGACATTTTTGTGCACAAAGTCGTTCTAATCACTGTAACTTTAAAAGAAAAGGTACGGCAAAGGGTTAATCTTAGATACGAGTCTAACCCCTTAACTTTATGTAGAACACACGGCCCCATCTTTCTTTTTACCGCAGCAATCTGTGGAGACATTGAAACAGAACTTTCTGAGTCTGTCGTTAAATAATTCGATCGTAAATTTCTGGAATCACAGTTAGAATGTGTGCGCAACGATTTAGTGTACTCGAAAATAATCTTTTTCCACGTAGAAGAGTAGACGTTGAGTTTCTCGGTTCTGGGCGTGCGCAACCCTCTAACTTATAGTCTAAGTCCTAAGTAAACGGAAGATCAAAAGATTTTCTTGGGACCACAGATTTGGTCCCAAGATTTTCCGCTGCACGGACGGAAACAGAGAGATAACTTACACACGCCTGCGTTGTCCGTCAGGTCTGGTTGCCAGTCCGAAGTCCCCGATCTTGACGATCATATGATCAGATAGGAACATGTTGCCTGGCTTCAAATCTCGATGGACAACTTTCTGAGAGTGAATATACGCGACCCCTGTTACCATTTGTTTCATATAGTACCGTGCTTCCGGCTCCGTGACTTTTCCACGGTACTTCAGCACGTGCATCAAGCTCTGCCAAACAAAAATTACACAGTTTACTATTCTGCTCTGCTAAAAGCCACTGGGACAATCTACATTCTACGCTGTCGCGATAAAATATTTAATTTATCGCTAGAGAAAATGGGTAGACGAAAGACGTAACGTGAATTGAAGGATATTTTTATGTTGTTCACAATCCATTGAAACGATTGAATGCAGATCTACGTTTTTATTTAATTTCTGCTATCTTACAGTTAGCTTAGAAAATTGTTATTTCGCATTATTTTTATATTTTCTCCTGTATTTTAGACGAGAGAACTGGTCGTACAATTAGTGTTCTAACCCTTAGCACTCGAGTGGTGACTCTGACGCGCAACTGAAGCTTGCTGTACCATTATTTAAAATATTGTTTACATTATTAGAGATACGTTGGTATCTAATCAATAGAAGTAAACACATTAGAAGTATTTAAAAATACTGTTTTATTATATCCTACCTATTGAACATAGTATTAAGAAAGAAAATCAATTTCCATTTCACTCGTTTATTGCAATTCAGGGAGAAAATGTTTATTTTGCATAAAGATCCGCTCGTCTACTAATCAATTATTAAACATTTAAGTATTGTACGAGGTATTACATCAATTTCGTATCCACCAAATTTAAAAAATCATTGAGAATGGAAATATTCTAGGTCGGAAGAAATTCTCGAGTTAAAATAACTTCGAGTTCAAAGGGTTAAAATATTCTCGTCCGCAGAGGGTTGACTTGTTCAGTTGTTTAAGGCTAGTCTTCACAAATTATACGGGGGAAATTTGATATAATATGAAGATCCGCGATGTAATAGTTAATTTCCAGTATCGACATCGTAGTCGGAAGCCATCTAGCAATTTTCTTGTTGGTTTACCACGCGACGAAGCGAATATGTACACCGGTAAAGTTAATGATTTGAGAAGCGGTTAATAATCGAGCGATTAGTTGTCGTTCCAGTGCATCCTAACGGTACAAACAAGTGGACAGATCAGCTATGGAGAGTGCAAGTGCTCGTTCCCTTTTCTGACCGCAGAGGAATACCGTGATTTCGTACAGCGACGATTCTCCTCTAACAATATTACAAACACGAGGGACCTTTTCAAATCGAAATAAAACCAAAACTAAGGAGGAAAACAAATTCTATCATCGAAGACTGCTACCAGTATACCAGATGTATTATTTGCTTCTTGAAATTTCCTCCCAAAAACTCTTCTTCAATTAATTTCATTAAGAAATTTTCACAAGTATACGATTACGAACGAAACAATAAATTATCTAAGGAGGTATCTATTTTTGAGCAGCGTACAAAGCCATCATCGAAGACCATTCGAGGCTCGATGTGGTAGTAAAATCAATTTCCTTACACATTAGAGAAGACGTGCAAAGTGTTAACTACTTGCATCCATGCAAATTTGCAGGCTTTGCATAGCAGAGTCACGTGCACGTTTTTATCGTCTACAGCTTTATTCGAACATACACTGCAAAATCTACTATCTATTGTTTTCGATGTAGTCGGTTCATCTTGATAAGCAATATTTTCAAGTATTCCACAGAGGAGATGGAGTTCAGTCTGGGGATCGAGCTGGTCACGGAACGTGTGAGAAACATGTTTTAAGAAATACATTTTCACTGAAAGTTAAAATTAGGCTGCAGATCTGTATGCATTTGTGATTTATAAAAATTTTCAAAACATGCCGCAGTATCGAAGTCGACAGAATTTGGTACGACTTTTATTTATTCTCGACCTACAAATGTTGTTATCGATGAAAATAGGATTTAATTTGGTACCATTTTCTTACAATTGTCTACCAAAAATTGAAAATTGCATAAACATCCGCAGTCTATTTATAATGTACGGACGTTTCCGAAGAAAGTTATGCGGTTCTACCAAATGTTTGTACAACTCTTTCGACCTCGGGTTAAAATATCTTCGAGTAGAATGGGTTTCGTGGGAGGGAAGATTTTTTCTCAACTAAAATAGCCGTCCGCGCGGGTCACAATCGACCCGGTCCCGACGATGCTCGTCTTCAAAGATTCTGTGCGAGGGTGAAAGGTCCATCATTGTCGGACCACCGAAGAACGGTTTCAAAGGTTCTCTTGTAAAGCATGTCTATTCCAGGACGAACGTATAAATTCGTGTTGGCTGTAAAGAAGCGACCGACGGAGCAATTCCGTTTCTTTAAATGGACCGTAAATACTGACGCAGTCCCTGGGCTTTAAGCGTATGGCTACGGGCCTTTGAGTTAGCTGCGGCTGATCTCTCGGACTATGTTTCCGCGGGGAAGAGCGAGGAGCTTTTATCTAACAGGTACGCGAACTTCTCTCATTCTTCGAATACAACGGGGATCCCGGGGCCCCGACACGAAAGGAGACGGTTGGGAAATTCTTGCGAGCGTATACAGAGAGAATGTACCGTAGGAAACTGCGCGCACGGGCAGGTAGGCATGGGACATACGATACCTTTCGAGGACAGGCTTCCAGAAGCATGTACACGTTCAGGTTATCCTCGAAGTAGTGATACATCTGGACAACGTTCACGTGATTCAGCTCTTTGTGGATCATGATCTCGCGGGCGATCTGCAACCAATAGATCATTATTATTGTTTCCGTTACCGGCGCCACTCGACATTCCACGTGGAAGAAAATCGGAAATCGTCGCTCACGCTAATATTCGGAAGTAGACTCGTTTTTCCAGGATTGCAAGGATGCATTTCTTTTTACGAAGCTTTGGACTACTAGAAATTGCATTTGTAATCATGCAAATTACGTCTCGTACAGTACCGAACAAAATGATAGGACATTCGATGTATTTGTATATTTCATATAACACAATAGGATACATGTACATATTACACGCCCTGTATATTTGATATGTCCTTCAAAGTATCCATATAGAATAGCAAGTTTGTATCTTGTACACGAAAGAAATTTTCGTTATAGAGAAATAACTAAATAAGAAGGCACATCCCGCAACCTTGCAATTGTAGAAACGAGTCTACCACATAACTTTGTAACCCTAGGCGAACCAATTGCAATTTTTTCACTTCAACGAGAGGGAGAAGGAAGACATGTTCCCTTTCTTTCTGTTTTTTTTTAATGCAATGTACATATGAAATATTTGTTAGACCGATATTAAATGAACTTGTACGAACCTTCTGCATGTGAATCTTCTGCATTCGATTTTTTGGAATAATTTTGCAAGCGTATTGATTTCCATTGCTGACGTCAGTCATCAGGTAAACTCTCGCAAAGCCACCCTGCAAACAGAAACGGAGCAGTCCTCGATAATGTTAGATCGAATTTAATTATTTCGAAAGCAATCGACGCGTAGCAACAGTCCATTAAACGCAATTGCATAAATTAATTATAATATATGAATATATCGTAATTTTTCCAGCATCTCGATATGCATTTCAATTATTGCGAGATAAAATCTACATAATACTGACGAAGTTTGCATTTTATTCTGAACTTGGTAAGCTGTGTAATGGATGTAATAGATTTCTCTTTAACACTGGCGTGTAAACTAATCTAATAGCGGATCAGTATTTAGAAGCGGATTTTTCATTGCATAATTGTAGCGTTGCATATCGTCGCACTGGATCTCAGTTTCATTCGATATCAGAAATTATTATGAGAAATCTAATATAACGTTCAGTTTCTTATTAACAAACAGCTAGTCTTTGTGCAAAATAAAATCTTTTTACCTGAATTGCAACTAACTGGAGTGATATACAAATTTATTTTCTTCGTTAATAGGTTTAATAGGTTGAAAATAATGTCTTAAATTACATCTACTCATTTTTGTCATAAATTCATAGAATCCGCTGTCTACTTATTAACTAATTCTTGATCGACTAATAAAACATTCAATTCCTTGTTCATCGCACTGTTTCACTTTTCCCTGCAGAATATACTGCTGACACAGTTTCGCTAAAAAATTTGAAACACTTCGCACGATCGATAATCTCTTGGAACGAGTCGCCCGAGATACGTGGAAAGTCAGTACCTGCATACATGAAACAAGATGAAGCGAGATAAAAATGATGGTCTTCAAAACGAGAACCCCAAACTAGATTCTACAGTTTCTCCAACAGCATCCGTTTGGCGTTGCCGGAGTGAAAGGTTTCCTTCCTCTCCGGGACGCGTTGCTTTCGTTCTTCAGGAACATCTTTCAATTATCGTTTATTACTTCGCTACGGTAGATTTGCTGGCAATGAAAGTAAAAACAGTTTCCACGACGCTGTGCCACTTGAGCAGTTTTGCAAATCACGCTTCTTTCGCGCGGAAACTCCTCCGGTCAAACAAATTGCGCGAGCATAACAAGCGTTCGTCTCGCTTTCGAATTTCAATAGAAGAAAGGAACTGTGTATGCAAATGTTTATTCATACACTGACAATAAGTATTTATTATTATTTATGTTTGCTATTTGACAAGACAATTTCGCTTCAACTCGAGCACGTCCAACAACTCGTTTCTAGAATTGCAAGGGTGCGAGATGCGCCTTATCATTTCTCGATAATGCAAAGGTGGGGTGTTTGAGTACTGAAAAGCGCTAGATAAAAGATGTTGTTTACAAGGCGTAATTTGCATTATTCGGAAGCATAAAGCTATTTTCATAAAGCTGCGACTGCTACATGCTACCGAATAATGCAAATTACGCTTCGCAAACGTAAAAATAGGACTTTTGAGGGCGACTGGGATCTACATTGATCTTTTATCTAGCGCTTTTGACTACTCATAAATCCTTGCAATCCTAGAAACGAGTCTACCCTCTTAACCCTGCACTGAGGTGCAATCACACCCCCTGCACGTTTTCAGTACAAAACGTAAAAAAGAAACTTTGCGCGAATATTCCTGAAATTTCATTCATTTTCATGACAGTAGGTTTGAAAAGTTTAAAAAATTTAATCGAATATGTACTAATTCTGTATAAATGAAAATGATAAATTTAATAATTTCAATTTCTGTGAAATATGAAACAGACAGCTTTCCTAAGAGAATTTCTGAAGTTTTTATTAGTCTGGAGTGTGGTTACAATCCTGTACGCAGAGTTTAGCTTCGCAAGAAGCTAAATTTAATTGAATATATCCTAATTCTGTATAAATGAAAATAATAAATTTAATCATTTCAATTTCTGTGAAATATGAAACAGATAGCATTCTTAAGAGAATTGTTGAAGTTTTTATTAGTCTGGGGTTTGGTTACAATCCTGTACGCAGAGTTTAGCTTCGCAAGAAGCTAAATTTAATTGAATATATCCTAATTCTGTATAAATGAAAATAATAAATTTAATAATTTCAATTTCTGTGAAATATGAAACAGACGGCATTCCTAAGAGAATTTTTGAAGCTTTTATTAGTCTGGGGTGTGGTTACAATCCTGTATGCAGAATTTAGCTTCGCAAGAAGCTAAATTTAATTGAATATATCCTAATTCTATATAAATGAAAATAATAAATTTAATAATTTCAATTTCTGTGAAATATGAAACAGATAGCATTCTTAAGAGAATTTTTGAAGCTGTTATTAGTCTGGGGTTTGGTTACAATCCTGTACGCAGAGTTTAGCTTCACAAGATTCCTGTCATCGCATTCGTAAAATGTCGAGTTCGTTTCCATTCGTCTCGGAAGGGGTTCGAAAAACGGGGGGCCGGCCATGAAGAATTCTTTTGCAGCGATGCGCTTAGTGTTCGTCGAAGGGAAAACGAAACTGTTGCAGCAGGTTCGTCCTCGTTTCGAGCCCGAGCCCGTGTAAAAACGCTTTTGTGCACGAGCGACGGCGAACACGACAGGAAACGCGAGACAATGAAAATTTCGGGATCGCGAAGATTACGTTGATCACGCTCGTCCCAGAAATCTCGTTAGACGACGGCGAAGCGACAGATGAAAACAGAGACGTGTAATAATGAAGTTCGTCATGCGATCGCTCGTAAATACAAGCGGCGACAGCGTCGCGTCGGCGTTCTCCCCGGTTAAAAAGGGGGCGCGTGCATTTACTGGGCCGATCGCCAGAATAACTCGTTCGAAAATATCCCTCGACATTACGAAAACTTCGCCTGTCGCTGCTGTGACGTCACGTGATCGAAGGTACAGTATTATACGTTCGGTTAGGCGATTACGGCACCCGCGGAGACCAAATGAAATTTTTAACGTTCACGGACGCGCGCACGCTATTCTCTGCTGCACTTTTTACAAATCCAATGAATTAACCCTTAGCACCCGTGTGACGCCTCTGTGGCGACATTAATAATTGCTGTACTATTATTTAAAGTATTGTTTACATTATCAGATCTGTCGGTATCTAATCAATTACTCAACATTTAAGTATTGTACGAGGTATTACATCAATTTTATATCCACCAAATTTAAAAAATCATGCAGGATGGAAATATTCCAGATCCGAAGGAATGGTTAATTTTCCAGTTAAAATAGCTCCGAGTGCAAAGGGTTAACCCTTTGTACTCGAAACAACTTTAATTCGAAAATTAAGTCATTTCTTTCAACCCAGATCAATTTTATTCTATGTAATCTAAGTTGAGCTTTTTACAATTTATAGAATACTGACGAGTTTAACACTAAATAACCATACCGCGACCGGTCAAATGACCGCTTTCACATTATTTAAAAAAAATAATATTAGATAATATTAAAACTGTTTTGAATAATGGCATAGCCATTTTTACTGGCGCCTCAGAATCGTCATTCGAGTGCAAAGGGTTAAAATTGCATACCCTTTTTCTTTCTCTTTTATTATTTATACGCTGACGATTCGATGAAGCTCGATAAAATTCCGATTAAAATGTAAATTTTCATGAAAATTCATTGCATTCAGAGCGAAACATCAAATGAAATTGGTTTTTTTCTGTGTTTAATAATTTTACCAAAATTTAGTAGTTTTTGTGTTTATTTAATTTTTAATTGATCTTTTTTTCTTTATTAACCCTTTGCTGTACAGTTATTCACAATATTGTTTACATTATCAAATACGTTGATATCTAATCAATTACTACACAATTTAAGTATTGTACGAGGTATCACATATATCATTTTCATATCAATTTCATATCCGTAAAATGAAAATGTTATATACAATGGAATTATTCTAGGTCGGACGGAATGTTTAATTTTCGAGTTTCATTTTATTTTGGCAAGGTGTCCCGAAACTTTTGCACGGCAGTGTACACAGGAAGGAAAATCACGTGCCGCCGAAGAGAGAAAGATGAAGAGAAATGTGAGAATCAGCGAAACGGGAAATTCCTGCAGCGTCTAGCCGCGGTCGTCGCGCGATTTAAATTGCTCTCGAAACATAGCCGTTGACGTATGTTTGGTCCTTGCTCACGGCCAGAAAATGGATCGTCCCGACGACGTGAATTTTTTATTTAGGAACGTCAAAGCGCGACGCAGGGTGCACGGGCCGAAATGAATTTGCAACGCCCCGGAGATGTTCCTGGTCCATACAGGCTGTAAAACAAGTAAAGGCCAATGGGAACTATGAAAAGTCCCTGAAACTTCGCCGAGGAAACGTGACTCGTATACCGTTATGGTCAATAATTCACCCATTCACTGCATTAGGTTACGCAGGTACAAAATAGATCAACGGAAAAAGACTTCTACCTAGAAATGCCCTTTTTCTTCTCCTCTCAAATTCTATTCGCAAAGAGATTTTGACTGTGTTACGAAATATCAATATTTATTGGGTGAACTTCATCTTACGGGACCAAAATTTTTTACTTTTTTAAATGTAATTCTGTAGACTTTGACGAGAAAATTCCGAAAATCCAAGTTTTACTGTTAGAACTTCACCGGTTCAAAAGTTTTTCAAATTTTTAAATTGGGGGAAATTGCAAGTTTAAATGAATTTTTTTAAAACTAAGAGAAACCCTTGTGTCAAGTTTATTTTAACACTTTACCTACCGGGAGCCTATTAATAGGATTTTCAATAATTGTGCTGTATCAAAGACAGCATAGAAATTTTCGTTTACATTGCAAATTATTAGATGACGCTATTGAGGATGACTTGTTAGTTCACAATGAAAATTGCTGATGCTATTGATGGTTCCATTAATAAGTGTTTAGCCGTGTACCGTAGATTTTTCAAAATTATGCAATAATCACCGGTCGGTAATCTGTTAAGTTAATTTTTATAATAAATTAAGTGTTCAAAAAAAGTGATAAAATTAAGTACCAACATGGGGACGCCCTTACCAGTTAAAAACGCTGAAGATCGCTGAACTTTAAACACGTATAACTTTTGAACTAGTAGATTCCTAACATTAAGACTGGGATTTTCGGCGTTTTCTCGCCAAAATCTATAGGATGCCATTTAAAAAAGTTAAGAACTTTTGGTTCCCGGGGGTGAATTTCAACCCGCAAATTAGTTTGTTCATAAAAATTGAACGTGTTTGATGGAAGTTTTTCCTCGTTCTAGTATTTCTACGGCTGAAGAGTCTCGTAACATCGCGGCGACCATGTTGTTCTCCGTTAAACGTCGCAAAGAATGTCTCCAGAATAATTCGCCATGAATACTAGACCACCCATACAGGTTAGAGTAATTATGCTCCGTAAAACACGACACGTGTATTTTTAGAAACCGCCTGGCAGCGGCACCGCCTAAACGCATTCTGTACGCGTGTTTCGATCCTCGTCGCTGTCCTATTAAATAAGCCTCCCGATGAAGAAGAGTCATTGTACCTCCGTTTCCGTTTAGCGAAATGGACCGACACGGATTTTAAAATAAGTGGCTGCACGATTCCAACAACACGTGCAACAGCTGCGAGGAAACGGACGCTCTGTTTGTGTTTTCAAAAGGCTCGCCGATTCGTCTTCGTCGAGCAAGTTCTGCCTTGATGCCTCTTCGGGAGAAATACTTTATAAAAATGGTAAATCTCCGGCGAAGGAAGTCGTGTCGTCGATATTCGTATTACCATGAATGACAATGCTGTTTAAACTGTCTTACAGATGCGGAGTTAACACGGTATTGCGAAAGAGGATGAAGTGTGCTCGACTGTTTCGAAATAGCTGTTCTATGCGATATTTGTAATTTCACTTTGTGAATGAAACCATTATATTCCCGTTAATAAATCATGCACGCACGTAAACGCCTTTTTAGTCTATCCGTCTCGAACGGATTTACTAACCCAAAAATTCTTATAGCATCTTTATTGCAAATTCTTTAATAGGATTTTAAGACACAGAAAATTCGAAAAAGAGTCTTGAAAACAGACTAAAAATTGTCAATCTTTATTTAATTATTTTGAATAAGCTTCGTTGAAGTCTGCGATTGTAGATTTTATTTTTCCGAAATGTTGTTATCTGTTTCGAGAAGTTATCCGATGGAGAAAGTAATGATACGAGATTTTTAATCGTTCGCTCGATCCTCTTTTATTTCGATCGATACGGTCGCGCAGTTGCAAAAGTAACAGGCATGATTCATGGTAAGCGACATGGCTATACCGAGAGCACGTGTTGCAAGTTCGACGTGCAACAAATTCATTGATTGCCACTCACCGATATCACTGCCCCTCATTTTCAAACAAGCTCGCAGACAGCATTTTCCACGTGCAGCAGACGCATCTAAATTTACATATTCGATTTGACAGACGGCCAAAACGGCCTCTATTTATCACTGAATAAGGAGCGTGCGAAACTTCAACGGCGACTCCGTTCAAACGTGTCACACGGGAATCGGTCTAATTTTGCACGTTCTTCGCCTTTCATTTACCTTGACCTCATTTTCACCTCCACCACTATTTTTCCATCACTTTTCCTCCTTTTACAGTTTCTCCGTTCGCGATTAATAGGTTAATCAAAGTGTTTGCTTCTGCTTCTCTTCGTTTGTTGGACACAAATTATACACTCGGGCGACTTTCTTAGGGACTTGCCACTTTCTAAAGCAGCAATCGTTTGTAAGAACTACAAAAATCATTGTTATCGCATTCGTTCAATTTTCTTCTGTACGTACAGAGATATACCGCATACACACAGAGATACTTTCTTGAGCGGAGTCATTCTTGAGGTCATTTCGAGTGGTTTTTTCCGTTGCGAAAATCTTCCCCACGGCTTTGTTATGGAGTTATTAACGAAAAAGACGGACCAATCGGAGCGGCGTGTCGAACCAGAATTCGTCCGCTGTAACCGCGCTCCGATTGGTTCGTGTTTCTCTTTAATAACTCGAAAAACACAAACCACGGAGCACATTTTCGCAAAGGAAAAAGCTACTTCTTACCACAAGAATCACCTCGTTTTGGGACACCCTGTACAATGTAAACGCAACAGTATAAAACAACTTTTGCGAGTGACTGTACAAACCGTGGACCAACCTTACGCAGTTTACAATTCGCGACACACCTGAGCAACAAAGTGTAATCGAATAATGGGAAACACGCGACAGGGTCGACTAGAAAGACAAAAAAAAAAGTGAATGGCCTGAATGTATATGGAATGTTTTCTTTAGAATTGAATCTTTGCAATCGACGGTTCACGCATACCAGAGAAACCGGTCGCGAGAATTTTCTCGTTGTGGCCGGTGCATATGAACGGTGATCAGCATTTAAAATTTTTGCACCTCCGACAGAAACGGGATTTCCTAAGCGGACACGTGAAGCCAAAATGGCTTCGTGTGACAACTTGTCGTCCCAGAAATCGAACAAGGTTAACGAATCGCGGTACATACTCCTTTCCTTTACGTAACGTGGATCACAAATTCTGCATTCAATCCTATCAACCGCCGCAACCATTTTTAAGAATCTCCTATTCCTCGACAAAATCCTCCTTGCACATTCTACGTTGCGTTTCTTGCATTTTCGTTCATCGCCGATTGCAAAACTGGTTAATAATAATTTATTCGTAATTATACAGAGATAGAAACGATAGAAAGTGATTATTTTTTGATGAACGAAAGTGGTACTTCGATATAATACTGTCGATGAAATTTTCTACATTTTATATCCACACTGTATATTATGTATTCAGATCATATTTATAACGTGAATCACAAATTCTGCATTCAATCCTATCAGCCGCCGTAACCATTTGTAAGAATCTCCAATAGTTTCAATCAATTCCTCGACAAAATCCTCCTTGCACATTCTACGTTGCATTTCTTGCATTTTCATTCATCGTCGATTGCAAAGCTAGTTAATAATAATTTATTCGTAATTATACAGGAATAGAAACGATAGAAAATGATTTTCATTTGATGAACGAAAGTGGTACTTCGATATAATACTGTCGATGAAATTTTCAACATTTTATATCTACATTGTATATTACGTATTCAACTTACGTAATATATTGCTCTAAATAACAGCGCACTCGGGTTTATCGCTTTTTTCTGTTCCGATTAATACGGACGTATGAAAAAGTTCACGAAGTAATCAGATTAAATGTGTGGGGGTCGAGCAATGAAAAATCGTTCGATTAACAACTCGTTATCCGTTGATTGCAAAATCGTTTGCCCATTATGTCTACCGTTTCCCGAAAGGTCAATAAGCTTGACTAGCACACACGCGTTTCCGAAGTCCTTCGAAACGTGTTGAAATCTGGCAGTCGCGGATAATTGTCTGGTGGGAAGACGATACGTGAAAACAGACCGTTGTCCTCCACATAAATTTAGGTTTCAAACTATAATTGTACTTGATCGGTGCGGCACCGTGTTACCGTTGAATCGAGCACAAGTTCGATGCTGCTACCAAGTTAACGGCCGAAGGCCGAGATACGCGATAATTACTTAATTAATGACCATAGTATCCACGGTAAATGCTGTACTTGAACTTTTTGGAGACAGCTCGATTGCCAACGGAACCGGTAACCTTCACGAAAAATACTTTCGTTACTTTTCTCAACGAGACGTCATCGTTTCCTCTTTCTTCTGTACGTGCATTGTTCCCTTTCTAATATTCTGCACTTTTCTTACGAGGTACATAACAAAGCATATCGTCACCGCCACGGTGAGAGTTATCATTAAACCGCGGTTCCGTATGCATTTGCACAAGATTATGGATCCTAACCTGCGAACCTTGGCAAAATGGAGATGTCTATTAACTCCGCGTTAATTTCTGCGAATTTTCTTTTCTGTAATTTCGATGCTGATACAGCGAATTTGCTACGAGTACATGTTAAAAGTGGATTCGGACGAGACTTGTAAATCGCAGGTTCCATGGCAACTTCAGGCGCAAGTAGTGCACGATGAAGATATTAAAAGCTCTCCTCGATATCGAGCCTTGGAATCAATAAGAGACGTTTGTTTAATTGAAGCAGGAATATACAGGGCGTTCCAAACAACTGGGTCAAGGTGCATTTCTATTCTGAGCGGAACTGCGGGAAAAAATCGTAGAAAGAAAATTTTGCTTTGCTTTAATAGGCGATTCCGTTTCAACGCGTTTCTGCATTTATTCAACGAAAACTACGAACTTTGCATACCCGGCATTTACCAGATGGATAGAGGGTCGTTTGAAGTAACATACGAAATTTTGACAAGCATTTTAATTGAAAATTTATAGAATTATTACTGAGAAAGTGGGCCTCCTTAAAAGATTGGCTTCGGAGCGAAAATTGTACTCATTTTTATGGTCGCGACTATAATTTTCATCGTGAAAAATATCGTATTTCCTTGAAAAGTGTGATTTCCAAGGTTATTTGCGATAAATTCGTCCTTTAAGAAAATGTTCTCCGCGGCTTCGTCAACCAGTTAACTGCGTTCGACGTGTATACACGTCGATCAAAATCTCTATTGCGGTGCAATAACAATAATCTTTTGAAGAATGAATAATAATAATAAATTTTTTATCAAATAAATGTGTAATCCTTCCTAGTTTCTCGTAAAATTTATAATAGGACACATTGCCCTGCGTTCGACGTGTATACTCGTCATTGGTTGATTTTAATTCCGCAGTCTGTGGGGGATTCTTAAAATTAAATTCCGCAGTTTATAGGTTAAGGAGTTATTAACAAAAAATGAGGAACAATCAAAACATAGGTACTAAAGGCTGATTCCTGCTCGGCCAATGCCAACGTCACGTTCAGATCGTCCTGTTCTATGATTGGTCAACGTTTTTCGTTGATAACTCCTGAACAAAGCCGCGAAGAACATTTTTGTAAAGGAAAAAGTTCTTTCGAATGACCTTAGGAATGGCCCTCTTCAAGGAAATACATTTTTGGCTCACCCCGTATGACTTTTGCGGAAGTCAGTATCCATAATCGTTGTTCGCATAATAAAATGTACTTGTTATGTCCTTGTAAAATCTAATTTATACTGTGCATTGAATTGTAAAGGCTCGTCGTTACGTTTATAGTCTTAATGTACAGCTAGCGTGATTATCGGACCAGTGTTAAAGGAAATAAACTGTTCAATTCCCGTTTACCTAAGCGAGCCCGCAAGAATGCCTTTTTGCAGAAGAAAATCGGAGATATACACACATTACCCTTACGCGAGATGTTTTAATCTTCGTGTGTAAGGATTACAGCTAGAATTGTGATAAACTGTCAGTGAGATAGTAGTAAATACATTAGTTACACGATAATGGCGCATACGTATGTATTATAAATAATAGGATGATGGGTTTAATAACTAACTCGGGCTAGACTTAATAACAGAGCGTGTTATCCGTTACATCTCGTTCTTGCATACCTTTGCCTCGGTTTTAGTCGATTTTATTTGACTTTAAATCTCAAATTCAATTTTTTATAATCTTACGTTTCCGTGACGTTATCTTGACTCTCGTGTTTCTGTTCTTGCCGTTTTTGCGTCTGTTCGATAATCGTGTTTAATATATCGCTGTAACTTTTAAATATCTTACGAGTATCCTCAAGTATTGAATCGACAAGCGTTTCATGAACGTCGTGCGGTATCGCTGTTAATATTTTTGTTCGGGACATGGATAATAAATGTCTACCGAAGGTCGAATACGTGACCATCGGTCGTCATTCTGACGTCAACTACCGTGCGCAACGAGCATAATCCCGTAAAAGATCAACGACTTTGGAAACAGACAGTGAAAATTGTCACGCTGTTTTTTATGAGATTTACCAGTAGATAAATCTAGCTAGTTGCAATTCAAAGTCGTAGTTAACAAATAAAGGGACCGTTTTTTTTTCAAGACTACGCAACTATAATTGCGGTTATTAAACTCTCGTTTATGTAACCAAATAATCTTCCTTGCGCATCAAAGATGTACAACAGTTATGCAATTTTTATTCAAGCCCGAAAGTCGTTCTACACTTCCTAATGGTGTTATTGCTTAAAAAAGGTTCGTTATTTGTTTATTTGTTTAATAGAAAGGATCTCAATATTTTAATCGGACTACACTTGATTGTCGATAAAGCTCTCTCCTATCCAGTATTATTTGATTATTAGATACATAATTAGGAGGGACAAATATATAATATGTAAACTGAGGAAATCGACATAATAGAAAAGCTATAAAATTATTTAAATTAACCAGTCCGAATGAAGTTGTTCGAGGATGCCACTTCCAGTAATTGTTAACTGCAGGTTAATACGAGTCAAGTGAAAGTTATTCACGTTCTCGCATTCCATGTTCAGCATTATTATCTAACAAAGCTTATAATTGGAAGGTGGTCTGTTACGCACAGACCTAAAAGTAATATTATTTAACCATGCCGTCTAATATAGTCAATTTTCACGTGTTGCACCTTTTTCAACAGGAAGCAATTTCATTCCATTTCGTTTATACATTTTTCCCAACGATCATTTCGTTCTATTTCTATCAAGGAATAAAAGTGATAAAACTAACCGAAGACAGTGTCATATGTACTCGCGTCAAAACGAATCGTTAAGCACGGATCTACGTTTTACATCATCGTTCCAGGAAGGACAATAAAGAACGATTAGAAACTGACGACCCATTGATGGTAGGTCTATTAAGAATAGAGATACAGTCGGAGGAACAAGACAAAGTTAGCAACGAAGAAGATAAACTAAAGCAGACAGCCTTGGAAAACACTTCAACTGCCAAGGATTACTCGGAAAGTGTGCATCAAATCGAACACGGAAGGGAGTACACATTCGAATGTCGAATTATTCATCGCATCCGGCCATTAATTAATAGAATCGCATATTGCGATTAATTCCTTGAACAGTAGAAGAAATAATTTCACGGTACGCACGACTGTAACCGAATTGCAGATTTTTTTCATTTATTAAATGCACAGGTAAATGCACAAAGTGTAACAAAACAAATATCGTTCATACATATTTGTACATAATTAAACAACCATTGCATACCAACGTCATTTCATTCCACATAGATACCTGGCTTCCTGTTTTTCACCCAAAATACTATACAAACTCAAAATTTCATCCTCGACTCATCCTCAAACTCTGACTCATGGCACCCGACCTTAATATTATGAAAACAATATAAAGATATTATAACGGAATTTAAAACAAAGTATTGTTACAAATTGAAGTCTTTTAAGACAAAAACGTATTAAAAGATTGTTTAAATCAATTCCTAATCGCTTAGTAGATGTTACACAGCGAAAAGGTGGTTTTACTAAATATTAATTTGGAATTCAACAAAATATTTCGGTTCAAACAATTGCATTTTTTAATAACGTTGTAACATTTTGTCCGACTAAAATCAATACATGTCTACATTATTTTCTCCAATTTCTTTCGTGTACAAGATACAAACTTCCAATTCTATATGGATACTTTGAAGGACATACCTAATATACAGGGCGTGTAACATGTACATATATCCTATCGTGTTATATGAAATATACAAATACGTCAAATGCCCTATCATTTTGTCCGGCACTGTATGTCTTTCGCTTTGTGTTTCGCAAATATACGTATATTGGACGATTGCAAAAGTTCGTACAAAATTGATCTCGTGACCTTTCTTGAAACAAAACATGTAACTTCTACGAAAACGGAAATTAGGTTGTAAAATGTTCGGAGGCAATTGTAGAAAATAGTGGTAAACCATATAATCGATCGATAGTCATCTAATAATATATATCGTTTAGGAGCTTATTTATTATTCAGTCTTTCAGGGTCGATGTCTGAATCGTGTCGACGCTAACGCGACTGCAATACATCAAATGTCCTATCATTTTATCCGGCACTGTAGGCGAAATATCGGCTTGCAGGAGTCCGAGGGTTAATGTACGGCGATAAATCAAAAACAAAATGAAACTGTAATGAATTACGTTTTCAGGCTGTGAATGTATCAAATTCCGCAGTTTATAAATGTCTAGCAGAACGTTCGTATCTGTTGAACCGTTTAATAAAAGATGGAAATTTCAGTTTCATTCCGATTTAATTCAGCAGCCGCGGAAACCTGGGATTTGCATAAAAATCCGCAGCCCGCTAATAACGTCTCGCTCTCATTTTAATGGCCCGCTGTATTTACGGTCGCTCTGCTAAAACGTGTCTAGGGAACGAACGTACCCCGGTTGCGAAACGCGCGACAGCTATTAAATATTCCGTCCAATGAAACGTCCCGTGAAAAGACTTAATTGGTCGGTTAAAGCTATCCAGTTCTTCTAATATGAATTAAGCGAGTGGCGACTTCTGCTTTTATCTTGCGGCGGCTTGGCATTCTATTATTCGACGGACAGTGATAGAGAAAACCTTTCTGTGGATCAGCTCGGAGAGATGAGACACGGGAAAACGATGCGGTGGGGGGAACCCTTTAGTGGCCTCGAGCAGAAAATTCACTTTGTTCTAACTCCAGTGGCCCGACACCAGGTCAGATTCCCTCGTAATTTCCTCTGGCAGTGTCGCTTGTAATTAGGCTTGCTTAGAGAAATAAAAATAGCAGGTGCCGCGAACAACGAACAAAGCGTCGTTACGAGTTTCTCGTAATTGGAGAAACACGCTTCGAATGCAGACGTCATACGCTGGTAGAAGTAGTCACGTAAAACATTTTCACGTGATTTTTAATTTTCTGAAAATTCAAACAAATGAGTTTTCTTGCATGTTAGACGAGTTGACTTGCTAAAATGACGGGTAAAAGAATTTTCGAAATAAATTATTATTGTTCGGAATAGCGATGAAAATGGTAAAAGTCTTTATATATGCGGTGAAGATTTCATAAATTCTATGAGCAAGGCCGAAAATCTACGATTTCTTTAAATATTAATTGCTTATAGCAGCGTTAGCAGATTATTAGGTGATGCATCCATCGGTACAAATAAATTTTCTTTATGTCATGTTGTCTGTTAATTTTTGAAATGAATTTTGTTTATGTTGCGTTGTCTGTTAATTTTTGAAACGAATTTTGTTTACGTTACGTTGTCTGTTAAGGTTTGAAATGAATTTTATGTATGTTCATCTACGAAGATTTCGAATGGTGCCGCATCCCGCTGGAACGAAATACTACAATGGATATTTTTTGCGTAACGGGAAAACCGCGATAAGAAAAAAAAAGCACCGTTTCTCCAGTTCCTGTGAAAGTATGCAGATCACGTATGCGTCTATCGGCGAAGTATGAACCGCACGCTCTGATTTCTTCGCGAGTAATTATCAGCAATTACGCGTCGCTTCCCACTGTGCCTTGTGGTCGATTACTTTTTTCGGTATAATTATTAACAAATGTTACGGTCTGTTTGAAAGATTAAATTTATCGTAGGAGTCGTCACAGCGGAAACTGTTCGAGAAAAGTAAGCTGGGTCTCAACAAAAACAGACACGATTTCTCTTCACGCTAATCTCGTTCAAGTCCGAGCTAAGACGCAATACCCGGTTATGTCACGCATGAATAACCATTAAATAATTATCAAAACCGTACGGACATTGACATAGTGCCGTTATGTAAACCTTGCACGATCATTTCTTTCTTTTGTATAGAACATATGTCATTATTGAAATCAAAGCGTTCGAATAAAAAGAGATTGTAAATTAGTTCTGGCGATGCAGGCAAAAATAATTAACCCACGTCCGTCCCTCGTTTCGCGAACTGTTAAAAACGTAAAAGTCACGAAGTTTCGGACAAAACCTACAAATAACAGAACGGTATAAGTTATTTCGGGAGAACTGTGTCAAATTGACACGAAGGACGGATGATAATAATAACACTCGTAAGGATGTATGTACAAGGTACTCGAAGATGTCACATTTATCGATTCGATTCCCAGAATTCCTTCTCTAGCAAGAGATAGTAATTAAATATTTTATAATTATCGGTACCGGTAATTGCATGCAAAACGGGAAACACTCCTCCGCGTATTATAATTAACTGCTTTACATAAATTAATGAACTCTACCGAGCGTAAGTTCGAATCAAATATAATTGGTAAAACGACTGAAGATTAATGATTTATGACCACCTCTTCTTTCTGAAACAGCTAATTTGAATTTCATAACAGGACTCTTTCTCGTTAATTCTGCGATTAGACTTCATAATAAAATGTTCTAATTCCTTTAATAATTAAGATCTTTTGCATCGCCAACCATGTAAATGTAAATCATATTTCTTTGATCCGTTTATCTGTAGATAAGATAAGGCTTAAATAAATATTTTATAAGGCTGAACTTCACCTCAGCCTTATCACAATAAATTATATCGTGAAAAGAAAATGGTGTTATACCGGGATCAGCCAAAATAACGTAACTAACACAGTTTTTTTCAAACTTTAACGCCATTAAACGGTAAACCATGATTACTTCCTCGCAGCAATTGTTTTGTTTCTGCATAATTGGCACGGTACAAAAACGTTATACATACAAAGTAACAACTCTCGTGATTTATTTCACATACAATTAGCCCAGACACCGGCAGCCCGGACCGCTATTATAATTACAAAGCCGTTCCGAGGGGTCTGCGATCAAATTTTACCAACCCGTTCGAACGCCTCGTACAGATTAAAAACATTCCGTAACACACAATCTCGCGAGAATTCCCTTTCACAGTTACTTACCCTTGAAGTTACTCACACTGTTCCGATGATTCACTCAAATTCTATGCAAGATTGGATCAATGAATCATGTTCAGGCAGTGAGAGGTCCAGGTGTACTCAAATTTCGATCCTTGCTTGCACAAGTAAACGTAACACGCTTTGACGACCGGTTCTCGAGTGCCGATCAGTAAACTGTCTGTTATGCTCGTGCGTAAACAATAGATTGTTCAGACAATAGCGCGAAATCATGTCCTGGAGTTCTGTGGACTCGCAAAGATACCTTCAAAACGATAACTTGTAGCTTAAAGAATTTTTCTAATCGTTTTTACAACCCCTGTGTCCCTCAAAGGATTTTGGTAATCGTTCTTGCAACCCCCGAGTTCCTTAATGGATTTTGCTAATGGTTTCTGCAACCCCTGTGTTACTTAAAGGATTTTGCTAATGGCTTCCGCAACCCCTGTGTTACTTAAAGAATTTTGCTAATCATTTCTATACGCTATTCGTAAAGAAAATATTCTAATCTTCTTTCTAACCCTATGATCTCCAAAGATTCTCTTAAAAATATTCAAGTCAGGTCTATTTTCAGAAAAGGTGCTCTACCTTACTGCATTTTGCAATGTATAGAATTCGATTCCGATATTCCGGTCGTTATATTCCTTTCTTCCTTCCTTTAATAGCGTGTACCATGTGCACTGTGCAGCGAACTGCAGTTCGTGTTCCAGACAAACGGAGTGCAAACCGAAGAAGGCCGTAACAGCTCGTAAAGGGCCCAACTGTGGCCGACATGTGTTCGAAGTGAAACTTCTTGTTCTGTTTAGGAGAAGCTGTAATTAACTATTTCTCCGGTGACTTCTATTCGGCAGATAGAGCCGCGCCGCGAGGACAGGTATTTGTCCCTAAAAAAAAAAGAACCAGGAACGGCTCCTCCATCCCTTTCAGCTGTTCGGGTGCCGCTATAAAATTGTAGCTGCCAACCGTTTTGTTGCCAAGCCATTTGTCGAGTAGAAAAGAAAGTGTCGGAATCTGTTAAACAGATGACACGTGACTTTCCTCTCGCAGATGTTTTGTAATTACGGTCTGGTGTGAAGCAGATTCTCGACGAAGATAGGAACATAATGCAACCGCGTTACCCGGAGAGCGCAGTTTTACACCGTTTTTCGTTCCTTCTTAAAGAACTATGGTTCTGCGAACTTTTTATTATGCTCTTTCATTTCTACCACGCGGTAACACATTTTTTCTGACGATTCTCTCGAGGCAGTCGTTGGGCGAAGCGAGCAATGAATGATTCAGTGTATTTTAATTGTGAATGAAGTGAAACTTGCTTAATGTAACGAGACTTTCTAACTAATCTACAGAAATTTCTATAAAGTCATCTTCATATTCATTGATATTTGAGAAATATCACCATTTTTTGTTGATTTATCGTATCTGGTCTCGTGCCTTGTTGACACTCGGATAGAGGGACCACGCACTCTAAACCGCTATGTTCGCTATTTAAATTTGTTTTGATCTTTTTCTGCGCGATGCAGAACACAAGTGCGATGTTTCTATAAAGTCGCTTAGCGTTTCTCTGGATTCTAAGCAGAGAACTACGGAAAATTTGAAATATTTTAAAAGCATTAGTTTTAGAAGTCATAGAAATCCTGTTTCTTATCATTTGATTCGCGTGTATTAGAATGCCGAGAGGAAAAGTGCTAAAAATTGAAGAAAAAGCATCGATCGATGCTTATAAAAATATGGGCTGCTTTAATCGTGCAATTGCTAAGAAAATTAATCGTTCGTATACTGTGATTAATAATTATATCAATTTACATGAAAATTACGGAAAAAATCATTTTAAAGGTGGTAATGCTGCAGTACACGCGTCGAAGCACACAAAGCAGTGGCTTCTTGAAAGAAACATCAATGTTTTGCCATGGCCTGCTTGTTCCCCTGATATAAACCCTATTGAAAATGTTTGGGGTATCGTTGCGCGACAAGTTTACAAAAACTGCAGACAATACAACTCCATTAGCGAACTAAGGGATGCGGTGAATGAATCGTGGGCGTCTGTTAAAACGGAAACTCTACAAAAATTAGTTTCGTCGATGCCCAATCGTATTTTTAATATAATTAAAAAAAAATGGAGGTTACACCAGATATTAAAATAGAAATAATAAAAAAAAACAATCGTTAATTTCAACTTTATCCGTGTAAAACGAAAGTGACATTATAGAAATTTCGCAGTTTGTTCTGCGTAAAATGATATTTTTGTTTTCTTTTATCGATAAATGTTATACTTATGTTCTGAAATCGGTGTGCACGATTCCTTTACGTAATCCCGAAATGCTACCAAATACAAATTTTTCATTGGTACGGTATAATAATAAGAATTCGTTACAAAACACAGTGACTTTATAGAAATTTCGGCGAGTGTAGTAAACGGACAAGCTCATTGTATATTTATAAATGTGATATCAAACGTATCGATAATGTGTATTTAACCGTTCATCTATTTCGTGTGAATGTCTGAGCGAATTCAACTATCTTAACGTCTCTAAAAATGTCTCGTCATTAAATTATGAAGATGGTACACGATGAAAGGGTTAAACAAGCCCGCAGAACGAATTTTCCGCGTGCAGGGAAAAATGCATTCGACTGGATTCGAGGTTTCACAATGAATTTAATGGCGCACTTAAGGGGAGGTCTAGTCCCTGAAAGCCGGAGGGGGGGGGGGCAACAACAATGCCGCGTGATTGTAGAGCCGTTTAATTGGATAATATACATTTGATAAAATATTCCCTTTGTCTGGTTGAACGAGTGCGCCCCGGCCGATTCCCAAGGAAGCGGTGGATCTATGAAATTAATTTAATAGACACGAGGAATTCCGTCCCGCATAGAAATGATGAGAACCGTGTGTCTCGTGCATGTGAACCAGCTGGGGCGAAAGGAAGAAAAAAAAGTCGGGGAGGGGAAACGGACGAGGAAAAAGAAAAAGACACGGTGGAACAGAGAAAGGAGAGGAAGAGGCCCATCCGTTCAACTTATCCCCGTGGATGAGCGGAACACACGACCGCGAGCCAATCAGTGAAAGGCGTAACGTGTCATTGACACACGTGTACGCGACCACAACAAAAGCCCGCGAATGGAACTTCGCGCAAGGCGACGGCACGAATTTCTAGCGCAACATCGACGCATTGTTGCATACCGAAAGGAAAACTATAAAAGCGTTTCTCGCGAGTAGCACATGTGCTGGCGATGCGCGATGAGCCGAGCTGGTGCTCTCCATTTATTCAGCTACGTCCACATTGAGGTAGCGACGAATTCGATGCAACTGAACTGGGAGATCACAGACTGCTCGAGAATTCTTAAATAATCCAGATATTTTAGTGATCGTAACTGAACAATTTGGGTAACATTCGAGCTGCACTTGTCTCTGCCGACAAGCTGGCTTTTCCCGAGCAGATAACGATGACCGACGAAGATCTGTGTCAGCGTTATCGCTGATAAAGGAAGGAGAAACGAAAAGTGTAGATTCGACTGTGCACCGTATTCGAAACGTTCGCCTGACGCGAACAGTTCGGAAGATAATTAGATGGACGAGAGAAGACGAGAGACACTTTGTGCAAAGAGGAATGACAACGAGGTATGTATCGATTTCCAGCACACGGAGAGGCATCTTCGGCGTGGAAATCGAGCGCGGCTCTCTCCTGATTATGCTCGGCTGCTCGGATAGTCATTTTCCATCGAAACTCATCTCCCCTCGATAGGCATTTCCGTGTTCTGTTTCGTTGCGACAGAAACCGTAAAAGAAGGTAAAAGAAGATAAAAGAAGCCCGCGCGTACGCGCGTCATTATCGCGATTATTCGTATAACTTGTTACGGGGCTCCTCGCGATACAAGAGACTCGGGATCGAGAAAAGCCCTCGGGCGCCCGATGCTCGCAGGTTTTATTGCGTTAATTAGACGCGCTCGCGTCTTAATTGATAACGGAATTTAAACTGGATACGCGCATAGATTTTGTTGACGACCGGCGCTAATTTATCGTTTCCGTGCGGGTTTACGAGCCGATCCCCGCCCGAAACAGAACAGCGACCTCCGATCGTGTCCTTCGCCGGCGAGATCACGAGGATGCGTTGATTAGCCTTAAATGGATCTCTGATTTATTTGACAGACAATTATCAGCTACTTTCTCTGAACGGTCCTTAGCCAATTAGTGACGGACATTTGTTACGACTGTACGGTTGACAATGCTTGCGACTATTCGCAAGCTTTGTTTGGGTACCGACGTTTTTAAAAATGATTGGCAGAGGAAAGAGATCTAGCGGAGATATATAAGATTGGCAGCTGAAAAGAAGTGACTTGGAAGGAATGAAGAAGGAATATTTTCGGCTCTGGCAAAATATTGGCTAAGCCTAAACATTGGGACTACGGAAATATCAACGATGCCTTGCACCTGTGCCGTCGCAGGTCATTTCTTTCCAGCTTCCAATAATACAAGGGGTTGAAATAATAATAAAAGCAGAGTTGCTCCGGAAGTAGAAGAAAAATACGCTAAAGGCAACCTGGGAAACTCCGAAAAAACACTCCCTTCGGTATGATGCTCTTCATCATTCGTGATTGCATCCTCCACCGCAATCTCGGCTCGAGGACGTTTAAGAACTATACTGGCAGACAAAATTACAAGACACTCCGTTTTTTTCAATTAGTTTCAAACAGAACATTTTATAAATGATTTCTTTTTTTAGCAAGTTGCATCGCATCTTATAATTTTGTCCGCCAGCGTAGAAAATCGCGTCGCTCCAAGAGCAAACAGGTTTGTTGGTCGCGGTATAATACTCGAGGGATTGAAACAATAATAAAGCGAGGTTGCTGGGAAGCAGAAGAAAACTCCGAGCAAAGCGCTGCGGCAGGAAGCACCGAAAGAAAAATCCGCTTGGTATATTCCTCTTCATCATTCGAGATTGCAACCTCTATCGCGACCTCGCCTCGGCGTAAACTTGAACCGCGAGCAACGAGGCGTCTTCGGGTGTGTCTGTGCATACCCTAACACGGTGTACGCGACAGAGATCCCAGACGAAGAGTAGCAACACGCCCGAGCTACCTGCCTCGGATAATCGGTATGATGAAACGACGACCGGTTTTCTCGAACGGAGGATACACTTTGAGTGCATCCTCTGAAATTATGGGTCTCCCTTCTTCCCTCAGTTCTCTCTCTCTTGCTCTCGCTCGCGCCTTCCTCTTTCTTGCCGAGGAGAAACCCCGCAAAATCGCATCTTGCTACCGACAGATTGAATCTCGGAGCTGGCGGAGACAGAGGATACTTCCTCACGAGCCGTCAATCGATACCCGAACGACCAGCACGCCGATGGTTACCCGACATTTTTGGAATCTCCTACGCCCGCTCGCCAAATGACGCCCGAATCAATCGTCCGGCCGCGATCGCGCGAAAGATTCCCTTACGTAACCAAGTGACCCGGGGCCGAGCAACAAAAGCTTGAAAATCAATACCCTTGGCGAGAAGCTTTTTTTCCTCTCTGACCAAGGATAACGCGATTGTAAGGGTTTCGCGGACAGGTGGTCAGAGAAACGCGTGATTCCTGGCGAATTTCTCCGGTGCATCCTCCGCGATGCGATGCTGTCGAACCTAGTCAAGTGGTTTCCGTGCTGGGCATGCTTCAACAGATTTTTTTACGACACATATTTGGCAGTCAATGCGCCCCAAACAAATCTCTCGGAATCCACTTAGTATGACCAGATAAACAATTGACCCGTTAACCAGTTAACTGCGGCGAATATTGCCTGAAAAACGCAAAATTAGGCTTTCTGGAATAGTAAGCGCGCTAGATGCATCTTTTATCTAGCGATTGCGACTGTGGAGAGGTCCCCAATATGCATTAGCGAGACGCTATTTTCCATATCCCGGACCCTTGCAATTCTCGTGTACGTACATGCGTCTAGCGGTGTCTACTCCCTTAAATCTTGCATTTCGATCCACCTAATAGTTTCTATAATAATGTTAATACGTCACCGACCGGTGATTATTGCATAATTTTGAGAAATCAAGAACTACTTAAAATTAAAATTGATATATTGTTGTTTAAAAAATGTATACAAATTTTATTTTTAAAATATTATTCATATATTTATATAATATTTATTCAAATGGCACATGGCTAAACACTTTTTAATGGAACCTTGAGTAGCAACAGCAATTTTCATTGTGAACTAACAAGTCAACCTCAATAACGTCGTCCAACAGTTTAATTTAAGATTGCAATGTAAAAGAAAATTTCTATTCTTTCTTTTGGTACAGCACAATTATTGAATATCCTATGAATAGGCTTCCGTTAGGTAAAGTGTTAATATAGATCGTTTCAAAATCAAATATGACATCGTGTCTTGAGAATGATTGTACGAAGAGAGGGAATAGTCGAGAGAGATTTGTCTGTTTACAGAACACTGTGTGTTTTGATAAATCATTCCGGGGCGAACGTGCGAGAGATCTGTTCTGGTTAACCATCTTCTTGTTTATTTATAACTAGATCGCGGATGTTCATACGAGTTCACATTTCCAATCGGAGGCTCTCTACACCAGGAGCGCGTCAGTTATTTTATTGACGATAGCAGTCTAGTTTTCCAATAGAGAAAACATTGCACGTTTTGTTTGTAGTTGTTTCACGCGCGTGCTGTTAGACAACTCACGGTGGTATCAGTTTGCTTAAGTATACGATTGGTTAGCATATCTATAATGTAATGTATTTTACGGCAGTCAGCTCGCGGGATTAGATATATCTGAACTCTTCCGCACTTAAACAACGTGATGATTTAATCATGGAAAAATGAATCCGATAAACTTGACTGTACTGATAAGCCTGTTATCGCTTAACGAAGGAAGCTATGCAGTTTGCGATGAGATCGTTATAAGCGTAAAAACAGGTGTTCTATTTAGTAGTGTTTAAAGAAAGACACATTAAGATACATAAGTATGATAATTGACGCGCATCATCGGATATGGCTGGTGATACAGTTTTATCATTTTTTTAAATGCATTAAGTAAATCGGAAGAGAAAAATTTGATAAAAGAGTAAAACGATAACTAGATAAATAGAGAAAAAAAAGGAACAAAGATAAAAAGATATTATTGATTCGTGGCAATACCGTGCTTTGCGGTAAATGATATATTTATCAGCTGACATTTCGAGGCGAATATAGCCGTTTATGGCATTTCCATTTATCATTGAACAGGGTCGATAGATTTTCAACCTTTCGTACTAATAATAGAAAGAGACGCCTAGACATACGACCTTTTTCTATAATCTCTCGCACATAAACGAGGCACGAAGGTCTTAAATATTATTCATTGATCCACGTTCGGGTCGCAAAACTTCTATGAAAAATACAAGGCAGGCATGAAGTGACATTTTGCAACGGATGTAGTCTTATACAGCTTCAAAAATAAATACTGCCAAGAGCGTAACCTTTTCTCTTGTTATCACAAGACATTTTTCAAGGTCTAATTCGAGATGTATTTATCAGAGCCTTATTATAACGAAGTAATATAGTATAGTAAATAGAATAACGAAGTTTTTTGTAATTGAACATTTTTCATCGAGAAGAAAATATTGAAAATTCATTTACTCTGACTCTCTTTCTTGGTTTGAATTATTCGTTGATCGTTCGAGTGTAAATAAATAGTAGAATTTTAAACAATCTTCGGTGCCACGAACGCGGTAGATCTGCAGCCTGATCGTAATGCGAAGCACGTCACGCATTGTTTTCCGTCTTTAAACCGTGGCTTCAGGCTCGTATGTCATCTGTCGTCACAAATAAATATTTTAACAAGACCAAATCTTACAAACCGCTTCGTACACGCTTGTTATGCGTGCTAACCGAACGTGACAATTCTATGTCAACGCGCACTTAACCGCGCATTTATTAAGACGGTTCCTTGCTCTGTAACAGCTGTACATTGCCTTCGCGTCAACATTCTCAGAGCGGACAGCAGAAAGAGAGAGGACAGACTCTTTAATTATCCTTCATAAATTTCAACCGACAATATATCTTAACTCTTAACCATTCTGTCGTTGTAACATGTACGCTTCGGATTTCTACCAAATTCTTCTTCATCGACGATACATACGATAATACCCTCAGAAACCATGAAGTATTCTTTGTTTCAGTTTCTGTAAAACAATAAAAAACGAGGGAAATTCATTTACAAGGTGTGCCAAAAACGTCTTCCTTGGAAGGAGTAATTCCCGAGGTCATTTTAACACATTACCGACCGGTGATTATTGCATAATTTTTCGGAATCTGTGGTACATGGCTAAATACTTTTTAACCCCTTGCCGTATTTTAACGAGTCAGACTCGTTATGAAGATTTTAACAAAGTCTAACAAATATGAATGTCACGCGTTTCTTTTTAGACGAAATAAAATTTGATTGCTTTGTAATTCATACTTAAGCATTAAAATAAATATAGCCATACAAAAAATATAAAGTTTCTTTTCCCTTCTGCGACATTTTTGGGGATAAAGACATTTTAATCAATGTAACTGCATACAAAATGGCACGGCAAGGGGTTAATGGAACCTTCGATAGCAACAGCAATTTTCATTGTGAACTAACAAGTCACCCTCAATAACGTCATCTAATAGTTTCATTTAAGATTGCAATGTAAAAGGAAATTTCTATGCTTTCTTTTGGTACAGCACAATTATTGAGAATCCTATTAACAGGCCTCCGGTGGGTAAAGTGTTGAGCAACTTTTTCTTTTGCGAAAATGTTCTCCGCGGCTTCGTTGAGGAGTTATTAACGAAAAACGTGGACCAATCAGAGTGCGGCTACTGAAGACTGATTCCGGCTCGGGCAATGCCAACGTCGCGCTCAACAAAGCCGCGGAGAACATTTTCGTAAAGGAAAGATTTACTTCGAATGACCTGAGGAATGACCTGAGGAATGACCCCTTTCAAGGAAGTACAACATTTTTGAGATAATAGTTATATTAAACTTTATACATACTGGTTGCATGTGCAAAATTGCACATACGAAATCAATCTTTCATCTACCGGTAACAGAAACAGATGGACGCGAGTTTATCAGTTATTGTTGCAGATTCCACTCGGGAGCAGATTATGAATCGTTGAAACGGATTATTCTTAGCAGACCTCTTCGTAATTGCATAAATTGAGCTTTCTCGGCGGTTGCCCCCGGAGTCCATTGCTAATTTAAACGGTGCGGACCTCTTCCTTTCTCACGGCTCTTCGTTGCTACATCGTTGGCCATAGCTTTTCTTGGAAATAGGCTCCGCTATCGCTATGGTGACAGAACTTCTCCGAACGTTTCACATTAGAATTCTCGGTATGCGAAAACGAATCGCCGGTGATTCACATCCCACACTTCGTCCTTTCGAAGGAAATCCGACCACGTGAAAGTCAACTGCTCGTAAATTTCGAGTGGAAAAAGCTTTATGGATCAGTTCTCAGTCGGTCGATACACTAAATCTCATCCCATAAAAATAAATCTTGCGGCGATGTTTTTGCCAGTCGATGTAACAGAAGAACAGAGAAACTCGACAGACTTATATGTTCGCAATAATTCATTGTATTCTTCGTTGAATTAAACGTTTCATCGTCTCCGAGTTTATTCTAGTTTCGAGAGAATCGAAGATGGATAAAGATGTTTTAAAATATACATATATATCTCGGATGTATACGGTACAGGAGCAAACATTAACCGTAATTGATCTTCCATGCAATTTGTGCTACAGGAAGTAATGGCGTCGTAACTTAGACATAACTTTCGAAGTAATTAGAACCGGTACGGAATGGGCACGAACGACGTAAACAACGCAGAATGGTAACGATGTATGTATGTATGTACCACGTTACGAGTTTACCTTGTATTTTCGACTGTTATTGTAGGCAGGGACAACTGTCATAACGTGAGAAATATTTTTATACGTGAAATCATTACCCGCAACGTTTTCGCTATTTTCTAGTGCACTGTGTCACCTTGTTTACAAACTTATACTCACGACGAGAGAGAGAGAGAGAGCACTCTGTCGCTCATAATTGGCCGGCTATTCTGAGCATAGTGTTAGCAAACACATATTTTTTTAACCAAAAAAAAACGACATTCGAGACGTTCTCTGTTCGTTACTAAACAAACTGGGAAAAGATTCATCGTCTTCCATTTGTATTTTTAAAATTCATAGTTATATGAATAGTGACATAAATTTTCTCAAAGGAAAATTACTTCGAGCTTCCTCAAAATTTTCGACAGCCATTAATGGGAATACTAAGACTTTAATTTTCGATTTTAATTTCAACAAATACTCTCGTTAATGGAACGAGACTTTGGCAGAGTATTTAAAAGAAAATTATCAACTATCAAATTATGTGTTACTATGCACGAATTGAGCACAGTGGTGCATTATGTAGATAATTCGATTTCGGGATATCGAATCATTTCGCTCGCAGCATTGCAGACAATTATGCCAAGCGTTGAATGCAGTTTCCATTAGAACGGAAAGCTCATTGTCTTAGAAAGGAGCACCAGATGGTCTTTGTTACTACAGACACAAGTACTTGCAGCGATTGGCGTAAGAGACTGATATTTTCGCGTGAAAGACCAGCGCTTCTCTTTTTAATAGCATAAGTACCTACTTGCCCTCGAAATCTTATCAATATTATTTTACAGTTCCAACTAACCGGACGTTCTAAAAGGATCTGTGCAGATTTCAAATTATAATGAAACTTTATAAACTTCTCCAGAGTGAACGTTTCCTTAAAGGTTACCGTGTGCTACTCCATCTTCATAATGTCTCGTGTACAAAAATACCTCTCCGAGTATAAAACAATATTTTTCTATAGTCCATAAAATTATGCTAGAAAAGCGACTGAAGTTTCTTTTTTCACAACACTAAAAATGATTAGATTTTTATATGAATATTTAACGTTTACTCTGAAAATTAAACTTTGACAAACTTAAAAAATTACACGAATGTTTTATCACTCAAATTTTCTAAGAAATTGTCGTAAGTATATGCGATCCTGTGCTATTTAGAAAATGCGCGTGTGCGCTTTTAACACCTACTGTGTACAGTCCCTTGTGACTATCATTCGCACAACTGTATCCTCACATTAATTAACTTGTTTTTAATTTCCCAAGAGAATAATCAGACGGCATAACGTTTCAGCATTCTAGGAGAACGTAATTAAATTTAGATAAAAATCGGCACATGTAAAAATTCGTTACTCATGTAAAAGCACTAACGAGAACTGAATATTTGTTTGGTCATAAAACATAATACTTATCTAAGCAATATCTTGTAGAGATTACTTAAAACCAAACTAACTGCTCTTGATTTTATGGTCCGTATAATTTATTAGAATATTTTTAACAAGCACGTTACCATTAAAGTGGTGAAAAAGCACTAAACGAGACTAATATACTATAGACTGTGTTTATCCAATTTTATAGCGTTCTAATTGCAATCAATTGGTGTATTTAATAATTTCATATAAAAACAACCGTGCAATCACGGTAATTGTGAAATAAACAATTTGGAACGGATTATTTCAGCGAGTTCAGTCATTCTAATTATATGGCTGTTCAAACTATAGGTCGATACAATATCTACAGAATTCAACAAAATTAACCCCTTGCCGTATTTTAACGAGTCAGACTCGTCATGAAGATTTTAACAAAGTCTAACAAATATGAATGTTATGAGTTTCTTTTTAGATGAAATAAAATTTGATTCGTTTGCAATCAATATTTAAGCATCCAAATAAATATAGCCATACAAAAAATATAAATTTTCTTTTCCCTTCTAAGACATTTTTGGGGATGAAGACGTTTTGATCACTGTAACTGTACATCAAATGGTACGGCAAGGGGTTAATGTTAAAATATCTCTTAGGTTAATCATAGTTTGCAACGAATATGTGTTTCTAATTTAAAAAATAAAGGTAACCTCTTTCACCTATAAAAAAACTGTTATTGTCGTTACGTAGATCTCGTTATACCGAATAACTTTCGTTAATCAAGTTTGTTCATATTTTGTATATGTACTTGACCATCCAGGACCGCGCAGTAGATTTTTACAGTACGATGCAAGTTTTCGAAACGCCGCCCCATAAATTTTTTTTTAATAACCTTCGATTGTGATATCAACTATCAACTACAACAATCTACATACAGTTTTACCCTTCTAACTTCAACTTCAGCAAATTCGTTAATTAGGGACGTGTAGTCTAGAGTGGCAGCCAATGTAGACTCGATAGAAATTAATGACAGATTTCTAAGTTCTGCTTGGCATATTGAACTCTCTAAGTTTATTGAAGTAATGTTTAGTAATAGTTTATCGAACTTCTAGCGTTTTGTCATCTGTATCCTCGAGTTTTAAAATGTCATATAAAATCTGAACATTTTCGCTATTTGTTTCCAGAAGCGTGAATCGTTCGTTCAGACAATTAACGATAAAGCCCCGAAAGAAATCGAGAAAAGTTTATTTTAAATTCGTTCTTCTATCGCGTCATGTCGCGTAAAGCTTCTTAATTATTGAATGGTTCAAATTCTATTTCGATTTCGCAGCTTACGCTTCCCCCCTGTTGGTGCCGCCTCTTTCTACCACAACACGGCACAGCCCTGGGACTGCACTGTACATTGGACCCCTGGTGATGTTTTCAAATTTACAATAAAAAAGGATGCAAAAAGGAAAAACATGAAATTCAAGTAAACTTATTTCGTCGGCCGAAGAAGCTGAAGAACAAGAATCGTTCTTCCTGTCAACTGTCTGAACATCCGTTTCCACGGTGAAGCCGTAGAACCGAAAACACGAAGACACGACAGGTGTCCGGTAGTAGATGGATAGCATAGAGCGCTCACCTTTCCAAGGAATTGTCCTTTGTGGTAAGCGTTTCCTTGAACCGGGTCGACGACGTAATCCGACTCCTGCTCGGTGGAGTTGTTCCAGGAAGACGTGGATGGTCCCGCGGTGATCACACTGGTGGTCCTTATCAAAGAGGACGCGGTATTGCCGAAGTGGCTTCCACTGGCGGAGGACGTGACGTTGCTGGTGCTGCTGGTCGTGGTAGCTGGTAGCACGCTGGCGACGTTCACCGAGGAGGAAACATCCTGGCCGTTGCTGGCCGTCCTGGAGGATGGTTGTTGCGCGGCGGATGGGTAGAGTAACGTGGACGTACGCGTCGTGACACAGGTCTTGTCGTCGTTACGGTAACCGGCATTAACATTCTCCTTGGGTGTATCTTGCAGGGGGCATCCGGGATGGGACGAATAAGAGGAAAGATCGACCTCCAAGGGCAAAGAGGACGCGCCGTGTTTTCGGATCCGTCGGAGGACCAAGCTCTGCAGGGACGCGGAGTTCTTCGAGAAGCTGTGTCGGGGCCGAGCTGCAGCGTTTACGTGCCTGCCGCCGCTGCCAGCTGATTCGATCGTCTTTTTGGCGGTGTACTCGGACTCGGGTATGGTCTTGATGGTCTCGTTGACTATCTCCTGACACCGAGCAACGACCCCCGTCTCCAAGAAACGGCAGGCCGCCGTTTCGGTATGCAAGTCGCCGGGCATCGTCTCCAGGAGGAAGCTCTTGCTGGTCGTCTCGTACTCCCGCGGCGGGGACGAGCCACCGACCTGCAGCTCGACCGTGTTCGAAGACAGCATGTCTAGCTTCATCGGAACAGAGATACTCGTACCGAGAAATCAATTATATAGCGCACACCCTGTTACACACCGACGTTCCCGGTCCCGTTTTCTCGGATCGCTCGCACCGTACAATTCTATAGGCCCTCGTTCCACGGGATGTCATGTTATCGAGGATTACTGCATTCGGCACACGGACGACGCCTACCGCTTGACGTACGCGATACACGTGCACACCGTGGGCTCGTTCTCTCGAGGAACACACAGTGTCACACGCTGATCACGGCCGTACGAGACACGATCGACCGTATCTCGCATCCAGGACGAAACAGCTGGCGGATCTTGAACGAGTCAAGAGTCAAGGGAAAAGCGCTCCGGACAAACGCGCGACGACGCGTGCAACTGCCCGTGATGCTGCGATATACGCAAACGCACGCGCTCTCTGTTAAAACCGACGAGCCAGAGACGCTCACACCCCTGACGCTCCACCAGTCGAATCGCCACTGTTCCGCGCGCACCGACCCAACGACCGACACCCTCCCTCGGTTCTCTAGTCCCCCCCCCCACCACCTCTCCACCACCTGCGTGTGCAGGGCCGTAGACTGCGGTCCACGATGCCGAGGGCGCCGAGGGAACGCTCCGCAATCTTCGACCAAGTTTAAACTCTGCGGAATTTAGTTTTAATCCTTTGCACTCGAAGCTATTTTAACCCTTTGCACTCGGAGCTATTTTAACTCGAAAATCACACGTTTCTTCTGACCGAGAATCATTTCCATTCTCTATGATTTTTTCAATTTGGTAGATATGAAATTGGTATAATAGCTCATACAATACCTAAATGTTTAGTGATTGGTTAATCATTTCCATTCTCTATGATTTTTTAAATTTGGTAGATATGAAATTGGTACAATAGCTCATACAATACTTAAATGTTTAGTGATGGGTTAATCATTTCCATTCTCTATAATTCCCACAGAGTGTGGAATTAAAATCAAGCAATGTCAAGTATACACGTCGAACGCAGGGCAAATGGTCCTATTATAAATTTTACGGAAACCGAGGAAGGATTACATTTATATTTGATAAAAAATTAACAATTCATTCTTGAAAAGGTTATTGTTATTGCACCGCAATAGAGATTTGGATTGACGTGTATACACGTCGAACGCAGTTAACTGCTTAATAATTTAAGGTAGAACTACCGAATCAGCCATTAGGAGACTTCCAGTTTAGTATTGAAATCGTTAAAGGAAGTATTTCGCTATTTCTTGCAATCGATGCACCCTATTTTTAATTTGCAAGAAGATCGGCAGTCCAGTAACGATTGGCGCCTAATTTTTTTTCTTTTATAATTACTGAAATTATTAAAGTGTTCCAATCAGAAATTTGGAAGAATCAGAATATTAGAATAATAGTTAAATATTAGTTATGGTGTAAGTACACAGCGGATCTTTATGCAAAATAAACATTTTCTACCCGAGTTGCAGCAAACTGGAATAAAATAGAAAATAATATAACGATACTTCTAAATTCTTCTAATGTTTTTACTGTTTCCGATGACGCCTACTCATTTTTGTAATAAATGCATCAAATCCACTGTCTAGTTATAAGATAGTACATACTTCGAGATTTACAGTAGGCGGTCGAATTGTTAAAGCAACGCGTGTAGGAAGTAACGTGTTTGCATTAAAACAATTAAAAAATATTCGATGTAGATAGGATTTTATTGACTTTTTCATTGTTTTTATGTAAGCGCGACAATTCGTGCAAATGAATATTCAAGACGTGAATATGTGAATATTCCATATAGAATTATGAAATATTCACGTTTACAAATTGAAAATATGTATGTACGAATTTGATGAAACTGTAGGCGATATTTTTTGTCACGTTGGAAATAAAAATATTTTTCTCACTGTGGCTCTAATAAATTCATCACCCACTGCATTTTATTTTTCAATCTTTCAGAAAAAATACGGCGAAGCAAATGCATAATTCAAATTAATCAATACAACACATATCAGACAACAATATCTGGAATCTACCACCACTGTTGTTGAATAAAATAGTATTATCAAATAAAAGTAATTTATTTAATACGAAATAATTATTTATTTTTTATTTTACTGTGTAAAACATTTTATAAGTTCACATGCATTTGTTTCGTCAATTCTTGCCAATTATAATTTTCTCGGGTCTTCTCTTTCTCAAGGTTCCCTAGTCCTTCTAAGTTCTTGAACAAACTCAAGTCGTTTGGTCTACTTTTATCAACGTTACTACATTTTAGAGGGCGTACGGTGACTTTTTTAATTGACTGTATGTAATATAAATTTCCATTTTGCAATACATTCCAGTACTGAACGAAGAAAATGTACCAATGCACAGTAAAATGAAATACACGTGGTTTTACATTGTTTCTTCTGTTAGCTGCGTATTACGATGTATTCAAAACTTCATATACATACAGTGCTCTATACGCCGATGAAACGTGAGAAAGCTCATTGTTTTTGATATCGTGTAAAAAGGAAGTGCAAGCGTCGGTGCATCATTCCTTTGCATGCAGAACGGAAGTGACCTGACTTGAAATATCTATGTATATATGCATTCTCATTCTCATGGGTCGTTTAGGTATTAAAAAAATCACAACTTCACTGAATTTTCCCAGACGTTTCCTCAAAAACCAGGACTTAAAAATCTTTTTATCCTTATATTCGAAAAGAAACTAAAATATTATACAACTATATCAGTTTCAATGTGAATTTCTTCGATCATCTAGAAACAGGAGTAAATATAGTATATTAGGTGAATCATTCAGTTATATTTTATTATTATACCAAATTATATTTTACTACATATATTATCGAAGTCAAATGACTTTTCTTGTTTAACTAAATTGATATTGGGCGGAGAATAATAATATATGTATTAACGGAGAATAATAATATGATATTAACGCAGAATAAACGTTCGAGTTTGAAAATGGAGAAATTACAAAACAAATGGTAGATTGTTTTTTGTTCTAATTTCGTGTCAAAGCTGCAAGTCTCGAATTTTATGAAGAATTGTTTAGTAAAAGGGGTGGTACTCGTTGGCAATGATCGTACGGCCCTGATTCTACTATTTGCTTCGTTGTCCTCGTGTTCAATCTGCTTGCTCCTTTCCGCTTGTTCGCTCCTGTTGCACTTTCTCTTTCTCTCCTGGCTCCCATACCAGAACTCTACCGCCGTCAAACGGGGAACACGCATCGTCCCATCATGCGTATTCGGTCATTCACACAAGATATACCTGTTTCAACATTTGAGATGCGCTAAGTGCACATCTAAATATAGGAACGGGTATAGGAAGAAAGAACATGGTTATAGAATCTAAAGCAATGACCGTCATGTGCTTCATGAACCGTTTTACATTTCGTAACCGTTTGACACCCGATCAGAATTCCGAGAGGCTGCTGCTTTCAATGGCAAGGTGTACCGATAGTAATGGCGAGCACCATCGAACTTTTATACACGAACAATAGATACAATAAGCATCATCTAAAAACAGACATTTTGTCCGAAAAATTTAGGTTCGCCAAAGGCGCTCACATTGAAAACTTGACTACATTTTTATTTTACAGAGCTTATTCTATTGTACTTTATGCACCTGTGTACTGTGTATGTTATAATCAGATTTTAGATATTTCTGCAAAATAAAAATATCTGCATCAATTTCTTCTTTCAATAATTTTATTCAGTTGAAAATGGTATTTTTGCTACAAATACAAAATGATAAAACCTATACAGTCTAGTTATAATTATAAATCGGTAGTTTTATAATGTGTATGCCGTTCGTTAGAAGATAACTTGTGGTAAAAATAAAGTAAAAATGTTATTAAGGGGGTACAGTCGTTTCTAGATAACGCAAAGATGGGCTTTTTGAGTACTAAAAATCGCTAGATAAAAGATCAATCTTGGCCGCGATCGCCCTAAAAAATTGTACTTTTACGTTTACGAGGCATAATTTGCATTACTCGGCAGTGTGTAGCTGTCGCAGCTTTATGAAGTAGCTACATGCGCAGCTTTATGCGTTCGAATAATGCAAATTACATCTCGTAAACGTAAAAATATGACTTTTGAGGGCAATTGCGGCCTCGATTGATCTTTTATCTAGCGTTTTTGGCTACTGACAAGCCCCATCTTTGCATTATTGAGAAATGAAAATGCACATCCCGCACCCTTGCAATCCTGGAAACGAGTCTACCCCCTTAAGAGTTTTTCAGTAAATTAGAGACCCACAATCTAGATGCAATGCGTAAATGAATGTGTAGCTAATTCTAAAAGGGAACTTCTGACATGTGACACAATATTAATGTAAATACGAGTTATTATTTTCTATTACAGCTAGTGTCGAAGAAGAACCTGCAACATTTCCAGATAACCTATTTAAAGAATTAATCCTTTCCATAGGAGTACTGGTGCTTGATATTTGGCCACTTTTGTTAAACGTCGATATACCCGTCGTACTGTCAGTAATACCAACACCCATAGATCGTGCGGACATGCGTGTTGTTTGATTAATATTTGGATTTTGTACAATTGGATTCCTCATCGGTAGCCCAGACAACATATTTGACTGCATTGCACTAGAGAATGTATTGTAATGGATACTGATTGTCTGCTAATTGTCGATTTAACCAGCTAATCACTGTGAACATAAATTAGAATAATTAGAGTAGAATCATTTGTACAATTTCTTAAGGAATAATCAACAGAAATGGTGTCTTACCATTATCGTTGTTTCTAATTATTTATTGGTTTTGCTGTATCTGGTTCTGTTTTACTTGCTCCTTTAAGGTGAAAGGATACCCATGTGACAAAACTAACAAGGAACTAGAATCTAACTACAATTTTGGGTCGAAACATGGGTTGCGACCTGCAACTTTTTGTCCTTGTACAAGCATATTTTGAGCTACACAAAGGTTCATTTGATAGAGGAAGGTTTAGCGAAGCCTGCTGTGCCCCATCATATCAGTCAAAAAAATCTATTTGTGACAGATCTATCCAACGTTGGGTATTTGTTGGCAAACGATGTAGGCCCTATGTTGGGGATTTGTAGGCAACACCGCTAACCATATCCTAACTAAGTCCCAACCGTTGGCCACCGTTGGCCACCGTTGGCCACTCATAAAATATGAATAAATGTGATTGCCACTTTTATATTTAGACTTACAATTGCTGACATTTTTTTGAAAAAATTTTCTGGATACAGGCCTCTATTTACACTGACTTACACACAGAGCAGAGTGATGAGCACGTGGAGAATGGTTGAAAATTTAGCCGCCCCGGGGTCCGGGGCCTAGACCAGAGCAGAAGCAGAGTAGAGATATTCTGCAAGATTTCACGCGCATGCGCGGCCAAAACAGTAACGTATATATATTACGATGATGAGGTAGCAGAGCCCTGAGCCCTGAGGCAGTTATGTTGGCGGGAATGTACCGAAACAATCTGTTCCGAACAAAAAAAACTCCAAGACGAGTCCTACGAGTTACAAATTATAGACTAATACACATGTTCTACATTCATTTTTCACAATCAAATAGTAACAATTTTAAAAAATTTTACGGGGTGCTCAAGGTACCTCATTTTATCGAAAATTTTACTTTACGAAGACTAAAATCGCGACGCATGCGCCAGAAATCTTGCACAATATCTCTGCTCTGCCTACGTGCCTACACACTATATACTCTATACTATAGAGTATGGAACCTGATGGGACCTGATGGAACCTGCAATGCAGGATATTAGGACAATCAATGTGACTAATAACGAGAATCTAATTCTGGAATGTTGTCGAGTTAGAGACTTTCTTCACAATTGATAGAAAATTATTTTCATCACATTAAAATGATTAATGAAGAATATAAATTTATATTTAGCTCCTGCATCTTGCAATTGATGCACAAACTTTTTATTTGGCATAAACATCCGGAGCCTAATCATTAGTGTTACGATATTCATTGTTTTATTTCGAAAAAAGATAGAAGGATATAATTTGGATTTCTTTATTGTGTTCCGCATAATATTTCTAATATGTCAAGTGCACCATTATTTATCACCACCTGCTGATATAAGTATACCTTGCACTTTACACAGATATGCATCACAGCTGATCACAGCGCGATCTATCGTTGATGTCGCAGATAGACATTTGTGCAGTGATGAAAATATTGATAAATCATGTTTCGTGTACATTGAATTAGTGTTTTGCTTAATCAGAAAAGTACGTAGTCATCGATCTTTATCGTCGATAAACAAAAAAGGAAAAAAAAGTAAATTCGATTCGAAGCCAAAACCAGGAAACAGAAATTCAAGATATGAAGAAGGTCGCTTGCAGTGTTTTGTTTTTACATGATGTAATAACCTATTTCTCGAATATACATTGAACGAGAGGGAAGAGATAACACTGGAATGTATTACAACTGGTTCAAAGTTCATCTACTTTTCTTATCACGCTATGATTTATATTGCATTTCGCGGTACTTCCTTGTTTCTTTGTCAGTATAAACGTAATGTTCGGGTCGTACAGATTTAATTTATCTAATATCTGCTACACTGTATTACTATACATCACGATTGTCCCACCGAGTTACCTTGGAACATTTAGGTAACTTCTGTTGATTCGAGAAGCGAAGATGCTTGAAAGAATAAATTATAATAGTACGACTACATCTTCTGTGCCACGTCAAATTCGGAAAAATGAATTCGTTTTTGAAGACAGTCAACTCTATGACCAACAAGAGGAGTGTGATGGTCAAACAATCACTGCAAAAGCAGTTAAACGTCAGCGTGATGGAAATAGAAGGAGCACCAGGTGCAGAGAACGTTATAATTGGCAATTGCGAAGAAAGCATGACACTTTGTTCTGTGTTGGAAGCGATTTTCTTACACGGCTTAAAGAACAGTCTTTTAAATCGTGTAACAGAAGTTCTAAGTGGTCCAGACCTAGATACAATGCCGCAACCGAGCTTCTGGGGTCCTCTATTAGTTTTCTCTCATCGACAGATCATAGATCAAATACAAACATTCAGTCAAATCAATACAGAAGTTGGATATTGCAGAGCTTGGATACGACTAGCGTTAAACGAAGGTCTGTTAGCTAGCTACTTTTGTTCGATCAGGAGAGACAATTCAGCCTTGAAGCCGTATTATAATCCTTACGCATTCATTAGAGATTTGGATCTTGTGGAAGTTGCGCAAAGATTAATAGAGAATCTTGAACACATTCGCTTTAAAATTGCCTGTAGCGGAAGTATTTTAAATTATTGGTCATCTACGCCTCTTCTATTAGCAGGTATATGGTCACCACCGATGAAATCGTGTCCTGTACAGAGTGCAATCGACGTTGCGAAAACAATACCTACAGAATTAAGAGATAGCGAAAATTCGGATGAAGTAGAAACAGCTAGTTCTATTGGTAGTTTGGGATCTTTTAATTCATCGCAGTCCGCGCTTAACAATGTAGTTTCTCTTACCGAAGATGAAGCTTTAAAAATTATATTGGCTACTGGAAAGTCAAGTAATAGTGGTACAGAATATTTGGTGAACAATCTAAGCAACATGACACCTACAAAAGTAGAAGAGGAATCAACTTCAGAAATATTAGAAGAAGAACAACAAGTTTTAAATACTAGTAGTGTAAATGCTAGTACCATAGACACTAACGCAATGCCTGATACCGAAGATTCAGGAATTGAAATTACTTTACAAAATCCTGAGACAACACAGGATACTGGTGCAAATACAGTCGGAAATTCATTAATTAGAAAATTAGGTTGGTCAACATCATTCGAAGACTGTGAGTCTTTTTTAACTTCTTCCGTAATATCTCCTGACTCTGCAACAGATGCACCTCGTACACCAGGTGACGGGGCCACGTATGAATCGATTGTTCAAAGCTATCAAATCGCTGGTAATACATCAACGCCAGATCTTCAGGAATTTTTAAAAAAATATCCGAAAAAGGAAACAGCTGACAATGGAAGCAAAGCTCAATCAGAAAATAAGGTATAATTTTACATAAAATTTATTATCTCTTAAACGGATAAATTTTGTAAATTTAAAAATACAATCTAATTCTTTTGTTGCTTTTAGGTTGAAATCAATTTCGATGAACAATTGGGAAAACTTCCCAGAGAAAAGGGTTTGGATCTACAAAATTATTGTTGTTTCGATTGTGGTCATCCAATTGGTATGACATTTTCAAAAGCACACGTTTGTGCGTATTTAGGACATTATTATTGTTCTACCTGCATGTCACCGAACGATTACATTATTCCATCGAAAGTAATTTATAATTGGGATTTGAAACACTATCCTGTATGCAATAAAGCTGCAGCATATTTGCAGGATTGTTCGGTATTGCTAGACTTGAAAGTCTTGAATCCACGAATTTATATGGCTGTGGATAGTATGGCACAATTGCAATCATTAAGAATTCAATTGAATTTACTGAGAGCCTATTTGTTCACTTGTCGCGAACCTGTTATTGAATCTCTGCAAAAGAAAGTTGCACCAAGAGACTATCTATACGAACATGTTCATCAGTACTCTATTTCTGACCTCCTTGACATACCTAATGGAACCCTTGCACAACAATTACAGAAAGTTGTGGAATTTGCAAGAAATCATGTTTTAAATTGTTGGCTTTGCAGTCAAAAAGGTTTTATATGTGAAATTTGTACTAATCCAAACGTTATATATCCTTTTAATATGGAGTCTACATATAGAGTAAGTTAATGTTATTTTTTCTGTTTGAAGTTAACGTTAATAGATAAAATATCTTTTATTAATGAACTATGTATTGTGTGATTTTAGTGTGGAGCCTGTAATGCAGTATTTCATATTGAATGTTTAAATGCACATAAACCGTGTCCAAAATGTGAACGTAGACGTAAACGAATAGATCTGCCACTTTTAGATGTGGGCTATACAGACTTATTAGTGGATAGTGCATTAAAAGCTAATACAAACGAATAAGTAAAATTTTTAGAAAATTACATGTTTTTATTGTAAAATACGTGTGCAGTATTGTCTTTTTTTATAAACTGATTATCTAATTGATTTCTAATGTTATCAAAGCTAAATTTTTTAAATTTAATAAAAATTATTTTGTATCTGTAATGCATAAGAATCGTACACATTTTTTAATAACGTTCGATATAGCATTGAACAATGAACAATCTGTATACGTGGAGAATTAATAAGAGTTAAATAAGGTATTTTGGTCATATTTAAATCATACACTATACACATAATTGAATACCTTTCTTGTATTTTGCTTAATTTAAAAGTTTATCTTTTTTATACTTTATATCAAATTTAATCTATCGTCTTTATTATTTGTTGTTTATGAATGCATTTTGAATGATACTTTTGTCATAATGTAGATATTTAACATATAATATAGCAAATTTAATTTCATATCGTAGTTTTTAATTGTTGCTTGTTACAAGAAAAGCTTCTTGTTTTTAAGATAGCTCGATTTTGACATCTATACACAGTACCAATATTATGTAATATACACTTTATTAAAACATTATGTACAAAAGGTAGTAAAATATATTGGCCAAACATTTATGTAATTATTTTGTATTTACTATGCTTAATACTGTTATATTTCTGAAATGTAAAAAATCACCGTGCTTTGTAAGCGACATTCTTGTATCATGCATGTATATATACTAAACCTATTGGTTTTAATGTACTAAATTGTAAATAAAAATTGGAATTTGTATATACTGACTCTCATTATGTTAAGATAGTAATAGGTTTATCAATTAAACTTTGTTAAAACAAATATTTTACATATTGCTTAACAATGAATATTTTTACTTCATATGCTACTAAATGGTAACCAGTATATGCAAAATGTGTTTTTCCATAATGAAGTACGTCATTGTGTTACTGAAGTAAATGAATATGTGTGAAGTACCTTATAGACTAGAAATAATTCATGTGAACAAAACTGTAAGATAAACCATAAAGAGCTTCTTAAAGAATACATAGTTCTGGTTTATCAATAATACGTGTTTCTAATGTATTTACATTTTCCTTCACATTTTTGGAAACCGTACAGCTTCAAAAGTTCATTTTTTAGTGATTTCATTTGTACTACGATTTTGATTTAATTAATAAATAATTCTAAATTAATATACTAAGAATACAATACATCATATTAATATGACTGGCAAAATATAAGATATTTGAACAGAATTATATCTTATAGAACATAAATATATAATATTATTTTTATTAATTTCGGGTATTTACATTAACTAATTCAGAATTATAAGGTTTTAATATTTGTTGCGATAGATAAAAGATTATACATAAATTCTAAAAGAATGTCATGAAATATTTTATATAGGAGAATGAACTTTTCTAGTCTAACTTGCATTATAAGGCACATTGATTTCCTTAATTCTAATTATTTAATACTTTCGCTTATTATATTGAAGTTCAAAACGTTTATAAAAAATAATATTTACAAGATCTCAGTGCCTATACTTAAGATTTTTCCAGGTACCTATTCACAAAACAAACTTACGATTTTATGCAATATAACAACATTGTGAGCAATGAGACATGTATTGATGCAGAAAAGTTCGAATTGTTATTGGCACTTTGTTGCATTATGATCTAAAATAAATATTACGTAATAATGAAATGTTTATTCGTAATTTACAGTGGTATAAAAACCGATTTTGAAAATGTTTGTGACATGTGTATCACTCTCTGATCAATGTTTTAGAAACGTTAATATTTTAAGTCTAACGTATATTATGCGTAGAAATGCAGAATACTGTATTGTCTCTTGAATGAGATTCTCTGTTGTGAATGATAATTTACTCATATAGATATGTTCTTCTCAGTCACACAATTCAATGATTCATTTTCATTCAACACACCTAGACAGAGTCTCAATGAAAATACTTGTAGATGCAAATACACTTTTTAGAATTCTTTTTGTAATATAAGAAAATAAATATTCGTATTATTTTCTTATACATACATACATACATACATACATACATACATACTTACATACATACATACATACATACATACATACAACTTTACAATAGCATTTTTTAACTTGGAATCTGAACCTTCATTTAATAATACTTTTCAGTTGAGTAACTATTTTGTACTGTCTCTTATCATCATGTTTGAAATACTGCCAATTTAATTTGGAATGATGTTTCAACCTGCAGCGTTCCTTTTTATGATAATAACACAACTTTGAAGTCTGTTCGAATCTTAGATCAATGTAAGGTTTTTGGAAAATACGCAGATGGCAAAATTGGTTTGTCTGACAAGCCAGCTCTCCTTAATCCACCCTGTAACGTAGCACTCGAACTTTTCGCTTTTGTACCATTTGATGGTAAACACGAGTTATTATTTTCTATTACAGCTGGCGTCGAAGAAGAGCCTGCGACATTTCCAGATAACTTATTTAAAGAATTAATCCTTTCCATAGGAGTACTGGTACTTGATATTTGGCCACTTTTGTTAAACGTCGATATACCCATCGTACTGTCAGTAATACCAACACCCATAGATCGTGCGGACATGCGTGTTGTTTGATTAATATTTGGATTTTGTACAATTGGATTCCTCATCGGTAGCCCAGATAACATATTTGACTGCATTGTACTAGGTGCGGGAGTACGTGTTTCATATTTATTTGTAATTAATTTATTTGTTCTTGGAAGAGTCAGCTGAACTGAAGAAGGTACAGTAATCGGAGCTGTTACAGTAGCATTTTGTAATGGAGACTGACTGTCTGCTAATCGTCGATTTAACCAACTAATCACTGTGAACATAAATTAGAATAATTAGAGTAGAACCGTTTGTACAATTTCTTAGGGTATAATCAACAGAAATAGTGTCTTACCATTATCGTTGTTTTTTATTAATTTTTCTTTTTCTTCTAACTGGTTCTGCAATATTTTAAGTTGTTCCTTTAAACTGTCGACCTCAGCTTTTGCGTCTCTTGCTTCTTTAATCAAGTTTTCCATTTTATTTTCTAATTGGCCAACCTCTTTTTGTTTAGTATCTAACAACCGTTCTTGCTCGAGTGCTATACTCGTTCTTAATTTCAATTTTGATTTAGTAGAAGCTAGCTCATTCTGTAATTTCGTCAATATTTCATTAGCTTTAACTAATTCATCGCTTAAGTTCCGCAAAGAATTTTGTTTTCTGTGTAACTGTCCCTCCTTGTCAGTCAAAAGATCCTCCAAGTGTTGTTTCTGTTCTTTCGCTGTTTTCAACATTTCTGTATGCTTGCCAATAAGTATACCTTTGTCTTTTAATTCTTGTTCAAGCACAGCGACTTTAGTTCTCACACTGTTTACAGTTTTATCTATTTCATGATAGTCCGTATCTAATTTAGAGTTTTGCTTCTTCAATAAGTTTAAATCTCTTTCCGTAACATTAAGCTCCCTCTCAAGGTGTTGCTGCTGCTTTATGTGTTCTATGTTTGCTACTTCTAGAACAGATAGCTTATCTTTGTATGTTAAATTTTGCGTACGTAGTTCTGCAAGTTCTGTATGCAACTTTTTTGCAAGTTCCGTGTGTCTGCGTTCAACTTCTAATTTATCTTTCTCGCTTTGACATTGCCATTCTAATCGAGCTTTAGCGAATCTGTAAAATACCAATAATATTTCATATACATCCAGTAAGCATATTTGATAAAATGATGCATAGCTTTACATACCTATCTCTTTCTAGACTTATTTGTTCGCTAGAAGATAATTGCATCTGACTTCTTTCTGCGTTACATTTCTGTTCTAATTGTTCTAATTCCTTTGTCTTTATTTCTACCTTATTCGTTAAATCAGTTAATCTAGCTTCGAGCGTGACTGCGTTCCTACTTTGCTGCAGAATATTTTCTTTCAATTGTTTAATTTTCATAGCCATATGAGTTTTCAAATCAGAATCGCTCGCAGGCGATATGTTTAGGCTCAAATGGCACAGATGCTTGAAATTATTTGTTTCAACCAGTTTTAATATCCATTCTCCACCTTCTTCCGCTAACAGTAATAAAAATTTTGGAGTTTTTGATAAACTTGCCGATGGCATTTGACATTGTTCTAATAAACATATTAATTGAGTCGCAAAATTATCAAAGTCCACCAATAATCCTTGCTGAGATTTCAACACTTTAAAATCGTCTTCCGTGATGAATAATGAGTACAGAAAGCAGGGATCGTCGTCATCTGCTAGCAAAACACACAAGCTCTGTAATGTAAACACACAATGTTATTACACAATATTATTCTACAGATATTTCAGTGAGAGATTTTTAAAATCAAGAAATCAAATACGCATATTGAAAAGTACACAAGGTAATAACAAACGGCTTTCGTTAGAATTATGAAAGAATACAAACGCACTGAAATTGTATAGATCACTGTGTCAGTATAGGTTACCGTGATCGAATGAAATATTTACCTTGCGACAAACCGGACTGAGACCGGCATGAATTTCCACGTTAACGCGAAGTTCTCGTTGCCGTTCTTCTTTATGTTGTGGCTTAATATAAACTCTTTGCACTTTACTATATAATACTTCAACATTGTTCAACTGGAGGCCAGAATCACTAGTCACTCCACCAACTATTGAATTATTCAAATAATTCATCGTATGCCCATACGTTTAGCGGTCATTTGTTAGCCTTTGATCACCCGGTATTTTCGGAAACGGGAATTTGGTTTTCGATTCATTTGTCTATCTTTAATGAATCAAAAAAAATATGTAGGTATCGTAACTTTTAAATCCTGTAATTTACATCCCCAATTGATGCACGCTTAGTTTCCAGTGCTGCCATCTTAGCGTCACGCTTTACCATTACTGCCCCTCCCCACAAGAATTACGGACATTTTCTTCCTTGTTGAGCAATATTGTAACCATTTTTTTTAGTATTATTATCCAGTAGTATTATATAGAACATCATTTACACTAAACCTACCACGGTCAAATGACCGGCATTTATTATTGCAATTATTAAAAGTATACATATCCATTTGTGGAAAATAATAAGATAAATTTCCTTCTCCAAGCATCTATTTTATATTGAAAATTGTGGGGCATCTGAATAAATTTAATTATGCCGTTATGCCATTTTTGGTGGATTCGACATAATTTCCTAATAATGAACACAAATCATGGCACAAACGAATACTAACGCGCAGTAGGTTCAGTACTCAAACATTTGGTTCGAAACATTTTCAAACGCAAGTAAAAATAATAAATCATACGCAGGCATTAATGAAACTCTAAACAAAGTAGCAGAGAGGAAATGAGAGTGCTCACACTCGGCGTATTTTCCGCCACCATTTTTGTCCGTATAGGGTTCTATTCTATGTTAAAAATGAAGTAGGTTCTGTTCCATGCTAAGTAGGTGCTGTTCTACGGTAGAGCGTTATAACTGAAAAAGGTGAGGACACTGAAAACCCGGACTTGAGAACTCTCGTTTCTTTGCATTTCCTCTGTACACAGTGCAGAGATACTGGCCAAGTTTCCTCGCGCATGCGCAGCGATTTTAGCATCAGTAAAGTAAAATTCTCGATAAAATGGGGTACCTTGATCACTCTGTAAAATTTTAAGAATTGTTATGTTATGTAGTTGGTATACAGGGTGTCCGAGAAATAGGGGTGATTTCTGAGGTGATTTCAAGTATTTTTTTCCTTTTCGGAAATGAATCCGGGTCTATAAGTATTATATCGTCGGCCTCATATGAAAACTACCTAAGTCCATTTTTAATGAAAATTGTGTTTTCAGCTTCGCCTTGTTAGGCACTTCAATTTCTACGGTTTGAGGGTAAGTTTTTTTATATAAACATATCAATTATTAAATCGTTTTTTTCGCCTTCTGTAAAATTTACTTTCTTGGACTTAGGCAATTTCCATATGAGGCCGACGATATATGGTCTAAGACCCTATACTACCTTTTCCTCACAATTACGGACCTCACATATAGATACGTTACTGTTTTGGACGCGCATGCGCGAGAAATCTTTGCCAATATTTCAATACTGTCTGTGCATAGCATAAACAGGTGAGGTAATCGACTGTTTCACAGCGTTTCACCAACAGCTATATAATCGGGGAGCGTGCCAAGTGGGCGAAACCTCCCCTTAACGATACTCTCCTCGTATGAAGCCATTCATTCGAACTGCGCTTTTTTCAGAATAATTCGAAGACTCATGTATCTCTTAAAATAAATCCGTAATATTGATCAAGGCCATCGAAGAATATTTTAACGAGCTAGTACAATATGCAAAAGGAAAGTTACTTCAATATGTATGTATTCAGTTTGTAAGAATAAAGTTTCAATACCGTATGTTATGACGTTATGTAATGCAACCGACCAATGAGAACGCAGCGCCGTCAACGGCTGCGTATTGCGTGCTTCACATGAATGTTTGAATGCCGTTCCAATCGTTTCAAAATCATGTTTGGTTTTACAATAGAATCATCTTCTGAAAATACCTTCGAACGTTGAGTCACATAACTAACATAATCGTAGGAAATTTCTGTGTGTCTCGATTGATGGAACCGCAAGTTGGTGGGGATTGAAAGAAATGGACTAAATCGAGCGAGTACGGCCGAACGTTGCCGATCCACCACTCGAGCGTATTCGGCTTCCAACCTGAACTACATTCGCTGTTCTTCTCGGAAAGTGTCAACGTCGCGTTCGTTTTATGGTGCTTTCTGTTTGTTTCTTTTTATCAGTTTGTTAAACGTACGCGATCCTTAGATATTCTATAGTATTTCGGCGGTACTGTTTGAAATCGGTATTAAAAGAAAAGGTTAATTATGGCGGTAGCTAGCAGTGCTATGTATAATACGAGAGCGGTCGTTCCATCGTTCATGTCGTCAAACACATATTATGGTTACGTGCCGAATTTTAAAAAAGAGAATCAACTGAATCCTGTATTAGAACACGAGGAAGTTAGTGAATCGCCGGTACACAGTCCCTGTACTTATGACACAGCTATGGAAATTGACGAGGACGGATACGATTATTCTATGGCATCACGCTATTTGAATAACGATTCCGTGATTCTAGAAGCATCAGCACAAAATCGATTGAAGGCTAGCGATCAGCAACAGCAGCGTCAAGAACAGGCGGCCCACGGCTACACGGATACGCTCCGACGGAGAAACCGGAAACGAAGCAACAGTGATCGCTACCCTGTCGACGATCCAAAAAAATTTCGTGAAGGTAGGAGAGAATTCGCAATATCATTATCTCGAATTTTTCCATGCGAGTGAGATTCGATAATGTTTCCGTTTACGATTCGAGTGACCGTTCACACGAAACCTCGACCTCATCAATTCATATTTGTACGTGATTCGACTGGATCTTGTTAGAGGTCGTTGTATTTTCTTCTGTGCACATTTGAGCGGGAAAATACATACATGTTAGAACAAAAGGAAATGTATGATAAGACAAATCTAAAAGTAGACCATTGGTAGAGTAACAAGTAGAGATCAGTGGATAGGTATTATGAATAAACGATGATAGCGTTACAGGTTTTACACTCCAAATTTATTGTTTTGCAAATCAATTTCACCCTTTTGCAAATGAACTTCACCTTTTTGCAAATCAATTTCAGCTTTTTACAAATCAATTTCACCCATTGAGAATATTTAAAATTAATTATTCATTTATTTAGACTAAATTATATATTTATTTAGCCACACGTGGTCAGTGTTATTACTGCGAGGAAAACATAAGACTCAATCCAATTTGGATTATTAATCCAAAAAGGGCAACAATGAATATACATATCTACACACAGTTTTCATACATTACAAACCCAGTAAACCAGGTCTGTCAGCTGGCTCAGCCTGTCGAGCCCGTGACAGGCAGAATTCCGACGTTTTCATATCTTGATAATACAAAGAACACGGGGTTGTTCAGTAGTCAAGAACGCTAAAAGAAATAAAAGATCGATCTAGGGCGCTATCTTCCTCAAAAGTCCTATTTTTCCGTTTACGAGGCGAAATTTGCATTATTCGGCAGCATGTATAATTATGATATGCAGTAAGATGAATAATGCAAATTACACCTCGTAGACGAAAAAATAGGCCTTTTGAGGAAGAAGCGTCCTAGATCGATCTTTTATGTAGCGTTTTTGACTATTGAAAAATCCCATTTTTGTATTATGGAAAAATGAGGGGCGAATCCCGCACCCTTGCAATTCTGGAAAAAGTCTACTCCCTTAAGAGGGCAGCACGGTCCCACTAATGTGGCGAATGCCGTTATATACATGCTGCCGAATAATGCAAATTTCGCTTCGTAAACGAAAAAATAGGACTTTTGAGGGAGATAGCGCCCTAGATTGATCTTTTATCTAGCGTTCTTGACTACTGAGCAACCCCGTGTTCTTTGTATTAACAAGAAATAAGAACACGAATCCTGTAAATGGGCAAACCAGCCGGAATTCTGACCCAGGGCGCGCGCAGTGGCCTGTACAAAATCAAGCACGCGTGTTTACTGGGAAGTTAATGAATCAGTAGTTACTTTTAAACATGTATTTGATGTACATCTTTGCAATAAATTAAATTTTGAATTTCTTAATATTTAATTTACATATGATTTGATTTTTCTTTTACAAAAACTTGCTTAAAAATACTTTATTTGCAAAAGGTTCAAATTGATTTCCAGAAGGGTGAAATTGATTTGCAAAAGAGTTTATTTGACTTGCAAAAGGGTGAATTTGGTGTATAAAACCTGTACCACATTTTCGATATTATATTATATTAATTAATATTATAAATGTATGAATATTCGATTTACATCCCTACGGGGATAAGGTTGTGTATTTACGTGTGACCACAGAGATTTTCATCCGATCCTGGCATTAAATTTATTTTGAAGCGTAACGCATCCTGTCATCTTCTGTACCATGGATAATGGTATGCAATGGAAAGCACAGGTGCTAATATTTTTTCATAAACTAATGACACTTAGTAAGTTTGGTCTTTTTTCTATGGTAAGGACATTATTTGCTGACAAAATGGATGACGTAGAATGTATCCAACCAAATTAGTCGATAAGTTTCTGGGTTTTCTTTCAGAGGCAGTGGTAACCACCACGCACACTTTGGTACAAGAAATTCAAAGGACTATGGATTGGCCAAGGTGTCGTATGAGTCGGAACTATTGCATATAACGACTACTGACAACAAAACCATGGAACAAGTTGCTGTAAGAAACAAGGGCTGCTGTTTAACAGCAGGTAACCATAATATCTTAAGTAATACAGAACATTTATTGTCAAGCAATACATTCAAATCGCTTGAAAATGTTGAGTATGAAACAGCTTTATTCGAAACACATGGGTGCTCTATTTACCATTTCCAACGACTACAAACGCTTGATAATGATTGCACGGACACAGAATTTTAATTAGGGTACATGGCAATCGTTTCTAACATTTATATTTTTTGTATTCACATCAAAAGTTGTATATTTGTTACTCATAAGTATGTCGTTACATTGTACCATAAAGTTAAAAATAAATATTTACTTTTCTTAAGAGCTACAAAGTTTATTATAATTTAAATAATGCATGTTATGATTGAAAAACATTTTTTTTGTCACATTCTCACTCTTAGGAGAAAGATATTAACGCCCTATAAAGTATCAAAGTAGGTAAAAATATAATACCTAACACAAAAAAAAGCTTAGAATTCTATTGTATATAAAAATGGAATTTAACTATCGATAATATTAAGGATATCGATTTCACAATCCGATGTTTGAGTAGAAACTAAGGGTCCAATTGCTTCGTCTTGACCTTGGTCATCATCTTCTTCATTGTTGAAGATCTACAAAGAAAAATAATATTTCAATTATGTTTTGTAATGCATGTTTCAAAGTCACATTTTATGTACCTGTTTATTGCCAGAAGATTCAGGTCTCGACAGATCCGCTTCTGCCAAATCTTCATTATAACCAGGTTTAATGGAAGATGTTAAAGACAGAACGGGCGCAGGATCACTTGAAGATGTTCCCTACGGAGAATACATTAAGTATGAAATGAAACACAGTTTCAAATATCTACTTGAATGCTAATAATAAAACTTACTGGCATATCTAAATGATCTAATAAAGTAGGGAATACATTAAGTATGAAATGAAACACTGTTTCAAATATATACTTGAATGCTACTAATAAAACTTACTGGCATATCTAAATGATCTAACAAAGTAGGGGACATTGAAGTTCTTGCTTGAGATGTCACAATTAATCCTGTGACGGACGAATGATTTTCTGCACCAACATCCAATACTAGATCTATTTCGGAATCTTCGTCACTAGATTGACAACTTTCGCTAGCAGTTTGATCAGTCGTTTCATTCTGCAAAAAGATTGTTATGAATATATACAGTGCCTCCATAATTATGGCACAGATGTGCAAATATATTTGTAAAAATGTGCTGACCAATGGATTGTTCAAAGGTTGCATATCCTGCAGAGAACGCAGTGATCTCAGTAGACGAGGTCGTAGTCTGTGATCTTCGCTTATGTTTTTAATTTCTCTTAGTACAGTAAGTAAATAATCTGGCTGTTTTTTATTTACTGAAATTAGTAAACTTAGGACTTCCCTCAGTTCCGGACTAGATAATACATATAAAAAGGAATATACTTGAATGTTTAGAAGATGAAGCAGTTAATATTTAGTTGTATTGTGAATAATCATACCTTGAGTTTGGAAGTGGATGTTCATCATTTATAATAGATGGTAGTCGAAATGTTGAATGTGATTCTTCCCATAGATTCTCAACTTGTTGTTGAGATACTTCATTCGTTAAAATATTGCTACGTGTTACAGTATTTTCCCTCTCTTGCTGTTGCAAATTTGATGGCAATTGCAAATTCAAAGAATATTGCGCTTCCGCCACACTCAATGAAGGTAAAGGCAAATTATCAGCTCCTTGCTCTCTATTGCGTTTGTCTTTTCTTTAATTAAAATTTATCATACATGAAAGTCTAGACATTCTAATTAAATAGTTTATGTAACTACGTACATGAGAGAGGTATTGACGGTAGACATAGCATGTCCCGTGGACGTTGAATTTGTAACAGCACTTGTTGCAGCGTCAGTCACAGTTTTTGCATTCCCTGAGAGCAAGTTTTGTCTGGAATAACTGAAAATTTCAAACACAAGCAAATATCAATTTCTATGTACGATCATTTCCAATATACTCATACCATGCATTACGAGATAAAATGATTAATGTAGAAATATTGTAGAAAATGAAACTTCATGTACTGTTAAGGATTATATATGAAAAAAAACCAAAACAAAATCGAAACAAGAAAAAGTGAAGCCTCAGTTATTGTCGTTGGAGCATATATTGTTAGTCAGATTTAAAATATTTCAATTCATTGAATTCTTCAACACGTTATTTTACATACCCATAGTTTACGTACCAATATACTATCCTCATTTAGTTTCATATTCACTAACCACTGGACTATAGAATTAAAATCAACGGTGATTTATGTGATATGGTATAAACGAGGGTAGTAATAAGTAAGAACAAAGAGTGCACAGGTAGACTGTGAAGTTTATTATTTTATGCAATGATAAAATTAGATTTACACAAAAATGATAGATGGATGTACACGGTCTACTGATTATAATGTACCTAAATGTATTGAAAAAAGTTATGTTCCCTTTTTTAACAACATCCGATTGAAAAAGAAAAGGACATTGATTAAAAACTGAATTTCATAAATGAAAAACCAAATCTTATATTGAATGATTACATGATGTAAAAAACTCCAATTGGGTATACGATACAATTGTATCAATATAGATTACACTTCCATGGCACTAGGAGAAATAATAGAAACCATATCAGGTAACCATACATGGACATTTCATTACCTTCTAAAATTATCCCAATAGTTGTTCGCTCTATTTCCAGGTGGCACTTGATTATTCAATTGCTGTTGTTGATGTTGAGAATTAGCAGAAGTTGCTGTAGCATTGTGAGAGAATGCAGGAGAAGAGTTTGGTAATGATACCAAATTTGGTAGCGACGAACTTGGTGGCAATGTAGAATCTAATGTTTCACCAAGGTGATGAGCATTACGACTTAAATTAGAATATTCATCATTATTTTCACTGTTATTACTTCGCTGTTGCAAGTGTGTTTGTCTCAATTGTGTTTGCAGCTGATTAATAGCTGTGCGCATGGCTTGTAATTCACGCTGTTGAGACCATAATAATTGACAACACTGTTGTATTGTAGTACCCATCATCTGAAGTTGTTGGGCTTGAGATCCTAACACTAATTGCCGATAATATTCAGAAGAACCTGAAAAGATCGCATACACTTTATTCTTGTATTCTACAGACTCCTCTCAAGTTCCTTAATCTTTCTATCAATAAATATATAACATTTTCGAAAATAATTCGATTTATCTTTTTAAGTAGATTAGCCTTTGCGATTTATTTAACAATTTTCAGTGCAGTCTGTATATCTTACCATGTTGCAATTGATTTAATGGGGGTGGTGGATATGTCCACCAATTCCCATTGAATCCATTCTCAATGGCCGTCGTCTGACCGTTGTCCATTAAATTTTCTGTCGCTACATCATCTACACTTTGGTCATTGGAACCTCCTATATGTTACAAGGCAGAAATTTGAAGTTCAAACGGTAATGACGTTTCGCTGTGATATACATTACCTGTTACAGCGGAAGGAGGCCAAACATTAGCAGGGGTGCTTGTGCTACTAATATGGGAATTGGAACTTCTATGGCTATTTAAATCAGTTGGTCCTCCTAAATCGCGGTTGACGCTAGACGAATGTGATGAATCCTATTGCACCATAGAACAAAAGTGATGCGAGTTTACATTAGAATTTTAGTTTATCTTCATGCGCAAAAGAAATATTTAGAAAGTACCTTTCGCATACGATCCTCAATTTGACGTATTTTTCCTTGGATTGGCAAAGCCTCTGAAAAACTGTTGTTATCCAATTTTTTATCGGAACTAGTTGATGTTGTAACTGACGGAGGAGGAGTTGGTATGGGAAAAACAGTTGTAGAATTAGAATGAGCTGTTGTCGTTGATGTTGAATTTGATGGTTGCTTCAATCGTTGTAATTCTATCCTAGTATTTTGCAATAAAGCAGATTGTTCTCGTAACTCTTGCGTAAAAGCCTGTAAAAAGAATTACGTGTAAACGCAATTTATTATGCACATGTAAATATTTATAATTTTACCTGAATTTCTTCAACGGTAGGCCTATTTTCTACGTTTCTAGCGTTTTCGTGACTCTTCTCGTCAACATCATTTTGTCGTTCAAACGTAATGTTCGTTCCATTTTCTTCTTCATTAGAGTTTAAGGCAGATGCTATATCGCCGTTTAAATCTACTTCCGGTTCGGCGTCAGAATTTGTATCGAGACATTCGCGAGCTCTTGTCACTTCATCCATTAATGCTGTTAAATGTGCAAGCTGTGCTTTCATAGCTTCTAGTTCAGCAGATTTATCCCTTATACAGTTTCTTGAACCTTCGAAACTCTAAAATATACAATTGACGGATAATAATGCATTCTATTTTGAATTATGATTATGTCATGAAAAATAGTATACTAACACAGCTACCCCTGTCAGACATTTCCATAGCTTGCAACTCTGCAACTATGTGGTCCATGCGTTTTTTCTTTGTTTGAAGTTCAGCCAACTTTGCTGTTGCAGATTCTAGCTGATCAACATTCACAACAGGTAATGACGGGCTTATAGTGGGTACTTCATTTTGATTATCTTGTAAGAGAGATTGCTGAGCTTGGCGTGCTTCGTTTAGCTTTTCTGTAACATTTAATTGCATTCCAACCACACTAGCTTGATGTTTCATTAGTCGCGAAAGTTTCCTTTGCAACTCTTCTGCCTTGCGAAGTTTATTTTCTCTACTAAACTCGTTATTTTCATCCCCGTTTTCCCCATTCTAGAACAAAATCGTTAGATAGAATTCACCAAATTATAAATACAACTAAATATGCATGGATTTTGTAACAACCTCGAAGAACATTTCATGGTTATCATATTGTTCCAGAAGTCTGGTTAATTTTCTTTCGCTATCATACAGATCTTCCAACATGGTACCCAATTTCTCGTTTAGTGCTTGTGCTCTCTGAAATATGAAGTACAGAGCTAGTTACTGATTTATATTATTATTGATTTTGTATGTACTTACAGGATCAGTGGACTGAACAAGCGAATCCATTAATGTTGATGTAACTCTGATACATTCTGTAATTTTATTTAAACGAGCTTCTACTTGACTTCTATCAGGCTGTAATAGATTAATGAAGATTAATTTGTATTTTCATTAATATTAATTCGTTTTATATTCACCATTTTATCAACATTAGAAGGTTTCCTTCCTTCGAATTGTGAAGGTGATTGAGTTTGAGCATCTGTAGGTGGACCCATCTTTTGGCAATATATAAGTTCCCCTGCACTGTAAGTGTATGGCCGCCCACAGGTATATGATGCTGTGTGATAAAGAAAATGTGAATTAATTGAATTGTAGAAACCGGAAGTCGTAAGAGAATTTAAATATATACCAAATTCTGATATATCTTGATAAGATGTTGACGGTACTGGTGGAACTGATCTTGTATTACTATTCTTTGTAATCCTTAAATGTTTCCTTTCACTAACTGGTTTCCAATCAAGTTGGTACTATTACATGTAATTATTAAATTAAAGAAACTTTATTAGGTGTATAGAGAAATGATTTCTAGAAATGGTGAGTGAAATAATGTAACCCTACTGCCTCGAGGTAGAATTGTATCTGGATACGTATTCTTAGAGAGAACTTCCCCACTATTCAGCTATCTATTAATAGATTATCTTCTAAAATGCTATATACAGATGCAGCATAAAGTTTTCATTTACAAAGTTCAAATTACAGTGATTCAAGAAACATATGATATTTAAATTTACAATGTTTTTTTAATAATATATAAAATACTTTTCACACATTCACATAATAGTATGCAGATTAAATTCTAATAAAAATTGTGTTTCGATACATTTACATAAGATACAACATTATTTAGTTTGTTTCATTAATTTTAAAATATTGTAACGAACAATAATTTGGATTGCAGTAAATACAATATATAATGTTATGGAAATAAATATCTTTTATAAAAGAAAAATAGCTAGAAATAACATACGTATTTTTTTTTTAAATTACCAAATTGTTAGTATGCTGAGCACATCCGTGATAAGCGGAATGGTTTATGAATTGATTAGCAGCAGACCGTTCCCTATTTCTATCATTTCTTCTATTGCTTTTTGGAAGTGTGCCTGTATTCCGTAGACCATCTTTAAAGCCAGACGACATGGTTTTTCTTTGTGAATGTTCTGACACTGTTGGAGAAGTGTTTTTCTCAGCTCACTGGCTTTTCACAATTAACCTTGTTCAGCCTTGCTATATAATTGTTACCGCGATATCAATTTAGAATTTCGTTAATAGAAAGAATATAACGTTATTTACCTGTCTAAATCGATGGGCAAACTATGCAAGAAGATGCATGCCAGACAAATATTAAGTTGTAACTGAGTTACTTCTGGTTCCGTCAAATGCTGTGAACGGGAAACGGAATAGCATTAAAAGTATAAATCGGTATTCACGAGGCTCTTACGTCAAAATACTTGGCAGGCTAATAAAAAGAATAGGATATACTATAAATAAGTTAGGGCATTGACGCATTTACCGCAACGATTATAAGAATATATCGATTGTACTACAATTAAAATCACTTCCAGTCACTCGTATCTACGGCCATTTTTAAATACTGACATTTTTGGTTGCAAAACAAGATATGCGTTACCTTACCATATTCAGGATTGTACTATATTCGATATTCATGTAACAATCAATTATTTTCCCCGGACTTTATTGGAAAAAAAACGAAAAAAAGACTGAACCTATTTTTCCTTATAGTCCTCTATTCATTGTCGCATTAATAATTTGATGATTATTTTCGTTCTATTATAAATATCATTCCAGAAAAATTTAAAATAAAATCCTATATATTGTACATTTTAATATTACAAATTTTGTTATTACAAAAATATAACCAGAACAGCATATATATATATATTTATAGAGTAATTTATAATTTCTTTAAATTTAAATTACATATTCGTACATAATTTATCTTGTGGAAATCGCGTACGTCAATAATATATGAATTTAACCATTTTTTAAGATATTATAATCATTAAATATCATTTCATTGATAATTTCTTCAACCTATCAGCAAATGTCAAATCATTAGGAGTCTTGCATGTATATATATATGTATATATGTACATGTATATTTATTTACAATTCTAGTATGACGTTCGCTGTGTATACATCTAACCAAGAAATGATTATTACAGACTTAGTAAGCCTGAAACGGAATCACAGGCAGGGTATAAAAATAGACATAACATCTTACAGACTTTCATACTTTCATCACAGACGAGAGCACCGACGAGATACTATTGAAGACTGCCAACCTCTGTGCTATTCAGCGACGTAGGCAAGTGGACACAAGTAGGCGCGGGGATAACGTGGAACTAACAGTGATCTGAAATACCAACATCGTTAAAAGTTTTTATTTCTTCGTATATATCATAGTTCGGTAAGGCAGTCGAAGGTTCCGAAATTTCATACGGTACGCAATCTATTCTTCAATCTAGTTCGTGGCAACAATCACGAGTCGGTACGTGGCGTCACCTTACTAGCGATCGTAAGAATTACTATGAGCGCAACGCTGCACCATACTACTTTGTGCAGAAGGAACGCTCGTGTTTCGCGCCAATAGTCTGAGGGGTTAATAATAAATAAACCGATTCCGTCATATGTTACGTTACTCCAACATGCTTTACATCGAGTACGTAGAATCTAGGCAGTGTCTATGGTAACACCACGTAGATCTCGATGGTGTCGTATGTACACGCGGCTGGTTGCTCCCTTGGAATGCTCGCCACACATACACACAACGGATCCGCGCAGATCCTTGAATTGTTAAAAAAAAAGAGAGAGAGAGTCAAGTAAAGGTTGAATACTAAGAGCAACAAGGTATCTGGTATATCGGCGTCGACGATCCCCGTGGATCGTTGTTGTTATCGTTCGCCGTATGTTCTTATTGCGTTGGAACGCACAGCTCTGTACATTTTCGTTCGAAACCAGTTTACCCGGGCGCAGCACAGCAGGTGTGTACTAGTGGCTACATTTACTGTGTGTGTGCAAGTGCATGCTGTGCAGCTTCCTTCGGGTTTACTTGGATTTATCTACCGACGCCGTGAAATGCTGACAAGCTGGCGACATGAATGCGGCAGTATAGTTCATACGGACACACCGCACGGTCCCTGTGAGTACTATTCTTCTCATATATCTTCCATTATGCTTCCTGTCTAACTAGCGTGTACACAAAACATTGGAGGTTATACCCCGTATGGTCAACGTTTGAAGTTCACCTAGGATCGAATAACTAGAAAGTTGGACACGCAATGTACCAGAAGTTACGATGTTTATACTTATTCGCGTCGCTAATTGATCCAGAAAAAAATACTGTTGTCCTGTTTAAATATTTTTCGCGCGACTGGAATGCGTGTGTATCGGGATATTTTTTTTCGTCTGTTGACATCTGAATCTTTTCGGTGTACGTATACACAGCGAAGGGCACTTTTTGAATAAATGCCTTGGGGCATTGTGGCAGCAATTACCGAGAAAATGTCAATCCGACCGGAACAGAATGAATTTAATAGACATGCAAGAGAGTTCGCAGGATATTTTGTATTTTTATTTACCAACGTTATGCATTGAATTATTTTAAATTGTATTTAATGCGTTTAGATGTTACGTGAAAATAGAAATAATCAAAGAGAAGGTCGTTAAACATTTTAACAGAACAGAATGAATTTAATAGATACAAGACTTCGCAGGATATTTTGTATTTTTATTCGCGAACGTTGTGCATTGAATTATTTTAAATTGAATTTTAAAGCGTTTAGATGTTACGTGAAAATAGAAATTAACAAAGAGAAGGTCGTTAAACATTTTAACAGAACAGAATGAATTTAATAGATACAAGACTTCGCAGGATATTTTGTATTTTTAATCGCGAACGTTGTGCATTGAATTATTTTAAATTGAATTTTAAAGCGTTTAGATGTTACGTGAAAATAGAAATTAACAAAGAGAAGGTCGTTAAACATTTTAGCAGAACAGAATGAATTTAATAGATACAAGACTTCGCAGGATATTTTGTATTTTTTATTCGCGAACGTTGTGCATTGAAATTATTTAAATTACTTTTTCAAAGCGCTCGGATGTTATGAAAATAGAAAGAAAGAAAAAAGGAAAGGTCGTTAAAACGTTTTAGTGCTATTTTGTCTGTGGAGATGCAGAGGGGCGGGAAGGGGAAAAGTGAAATAAATTATTTCAGCCGTACGAACACTATAATGAGGATTCTGTACATAGTGAATCGTTAATGTCACGAGTATTTGGAACATTCGTACTATGATTTAGCGATCTCCTTTCACTGCGCCAGGTAGAAATGAGTCACTGACGATGTATTAACTGTACACACAGACACGCGCGGTACATTTGGACGGATAATAAATGGCACGACGATCTTTCAAGAAATTCTGTTCAGCCGAAAATAACTTTCGCTCATTGAAATGGACAACTTCACGACCGTTTTTATATCGCGGCCGATTTTAATTGAACGTTCGTTGCGGGCGTCTCGAGAAATTAAGTTCGAGGATTTCGTGCCGGTAAATACGATAACATGAATTAAAGACAATTGCTCTTGACACGGATTAGATACCGCGGACATTCCCACGTTGTTTCTAATTTTTGCGATGATATTATTCGGAGGCAGCTCGGCAAAATTTCATATTGTTTGCCATAGCTTTACGTTGCAACACATCGCACACTACCGTGCTAACAGGTTACGATACCAACGCAGCATGACATAAGGAAGATGATGCAGCTATTTTTGCTCGTGGTCTCATCTGAATAGTAAATGTTTAGATACATGCTGACCGCTTAACTATTAACATCCTACGCAATTCAAGCAACTTTTTACCAGAAACAAGGTGGTCGGGACTTGCACCAGCGATTACGTCTTCAAACGTTTATTTCCAGTTTATTTACAGTTTATTTACAATCGTGATTACAGATCTTCATCCATTAGGGTAAAGGTACCAATTACCGGATATTTAGTGACGATTTAAAATTTTTTTTATTAATTTCAAGGCATTCTGTAATTTATTTTGCATTATTTGTGACGAACGTTTGATTATCAACCTTTTTCTGTATCGTCTTATTTTTAACGAAGTTTTCTCCAAGAAATTTCTGATAACAAATTAATTGATTAATTTTTTTTATGTCGTAGCACAATATATAAAATCACTATTTTATTATCCTCTGGTGTGTCACAGTTTCTTAGCATTTTCTATAATCGGAAACGAAAAAGTGCGTTGTCTCGAGGAACAAGAGATTTTTAATATCATATTTTTGATCTATACACGAAGTGGAAACATCAATTTCCTTTTTAAAAATAAAACAATACTAAGTACTTCATGTTATTTTTATTAATTCCTACGAAGTTTGTTTTATTTTAACACTTTACTCACCGAAAGCCTATTAATAGGATTTTCAATAATCGTGCTGTACCAAAATAAAGCATAGAAATGTTCTGTTACATTACAATCTTAAATGAAACTATTAGATGACGTTATCGATGATGACTTGTTAGTTCGCAATGAAAATTGCTGTTGCTGTTGATGGTTCCATTAGAAAGCGTTTAGCCATGTACCATAGATTCTTAAAAATTATGCAATAATCACCGGTCGGTAAGGTGTCAACAAAAAAAGAACTGGTACCTTTACCCCATGCGCGTCGAGAGATCGATTTTCCCGTGTGTTGGTATTTCGTGGGTCCGAAATTTTCTGCAAAATGAAATGTTCGGACGAACATCTTTGTGCTTGGCTACTTGTTGCATAATGCATCGATCATGCTGACCCGATGGAGCCGCCTCTCCGTAACGTCTTCGGTGCGTCCTCTTCCGCGGCGCATGATAAGAACCAAAGGTCAGCCTGGTCCGCGAGACACCCGGTATATGCGCCTCGTGTGCCCACACATGCACACGTGAAAAGTCGATACGTTTCGTTTCTTTCATTCAGCAATATGGACTTGCTGGCCTTGTGATAATTTCACCCCGAATTAATCGATAGCACTGGTAGCGTGTAACGTTAAACATGAGGATCGATCTACGCCACCGTCCGTCCACTTCTCGCCTACATTCGGGCCACGAAAGTGAAATTAAAGTTCAAGAAAGACGGCTTTCCTCCGTTGGCGTTGGATGGACGGGTCTACTTAATAATAGATGTGACGACGTTCGAACGATTGTTAGAGCTATTCGATTGCCAACCGGAGCAATGACATTAAAGTTTCGTTGCAATATTAAATGAAATGTGCTCAGCTGCACCCTCGGACAAGGCGGTTTCGAATTATACAGTGCCGGACAAAATGATAGAACATTTGATGTATTTGTATATTTCATATAACACAATAGAATATATGTACATATTACACGTCCTGTATATCAGATATGCCCTTCAAAGTATCCATATAGAATCGTAAGTTTGGATCTTGTACACGAAAGAAATTAGAGAAAATAATGTAAAGAGAGAAAAAATACAATTGCTTGAACAGAAATATTTTGTTGAATTCCAAATTAATATTTAGTAAAACCACCTTTTCGCTGTACAACATCTACCAAGCGATTAGAAATTGATTTAAACAATTTTTTAATACGTTTTTGTCTTAAAAGACTCCAATTTGTAACGATACTTTGTTTTAATTCCGTTACATCTTTGTATTGTTTTCCATTCTCGTAAACGTTTCTTGAAAGTTCTGCCCATATATTTTCAATAATATTAAGGTCGGGTGAACTCGAGGCATGTCACATTTTTAGAACTAAAATAAGTTTTA
>CM052195.1:9740302-9808981 GCA_028455805.1 Lasioglossum figueresi | reverse complement strand
CGCCACCCATTTGTCGACGGCTTAAATATTGTTCTTCTTTCCTTAGATCGTGGAAACAGTAGTTCCAGCCATCAGAACCGTCCAAATTAAATTCCTTTCATCGCTAAATATCACATTTCTCCACTTCTTTTTCCACAAAACACGATCGCGAGTAAACTTTAAACGAGCTTCTTTATGTTGCTCGCATAGAGGAGGTTTTCTTTTTAGTTTTTTTCGTTTAATTTGTTTACTTGCGTTGGAGAATACGTCGCACAGTTCTTACGTTAGCTGAAACACCTGCTTCTTCAGCGATTACTGCGAGAGTACATAATAACAGAAAATATTACATGCGTCCTATCAATTTGACCGAGCAAAGTCGGCCCATGTTTACGCTTCTTCCTCTAATTTCTTTTGTGTACAAGATACAAACTTGCAATTCTATATGGATACTTTGAAGGGCATATCTAATATACAGGGCGTGTAATATGTACATATATCCTATTGTGTTATATCATTTTGTCCGGCACTGTATATATGCCCATTCTGTTCTCCAACAATTTCTACATTCGTTTCGAGTCAACTAAGAATAGATAATAGAATTCAAAATATCTAATTATGGCCTTAGCCTGGTTTTGTACGAAACAAGGCACAAGAATACTAAACTTCATGAAATAATTATATCTTACCAAGTCATTATTGTTATGAACACTTCGAAAGCTTATAATTACATTGGACTAAGAATTCTCCGCGTTTTCAAGTGTTGATAGCAAACAATAATGAGTTTGCAGGGTATAATTATTTCATAAAGTTCAGTTCTGTTGTCTTATTATCTGCAAAATCGTTCATTGTTTCCAAATTATTACATATTGTGGTATCTCGTATATTTGAAATAGGAATTGTTGATTTTCCTAATATTATGCTACAATACGTTTCTAGGAATTTCTTGTCCTTGAGGTTTGCTTTTAATATTGTAAACCTTGGAAACCAACCCTGAAACGTCGTTTGAAATATCTGCTGAACTTGGAATGCGTTCGGTGCAGAATGCAATAATTCATGACAATCGGTATTCATTTATTTAATCAGTTGTTTCCAAAGTATTACATATTTAGTAATAAAATATTTTTTAAGTCGAATGACGAATTATCGACGATGACGATTCGCAGTATTTCTCCAGGAACGTATTGTTCTATTATTATAGATTGCTCTAGTCATTGGTGCAAACGGGGTAACACGGAATCAATTGTTCACCACGTGTGCAGCATATGTTGCAGAGCGTTGGCCAGCTTTTCATTTCGTTGCCCCAATTTCTTCAAGTTATTTCGGTAAAGATTGGGAACGGTTTTTGTTCTGCCCCTGCAAATTTTAACGGATACCATTAAAATCCGTTTGGCAAAAATCCTTCCGCACTCGATTATGAATCCGCTTTGCGGTTTTCCACTATTTATCGCGTCGCCGCCGTGCCAAAATTGATCCTCTCGAGGACTACTTGGAAGAATATCTACTGCGAGAGGAATATTACCAGGGTACTTCTGTTTCATCAATGATCTTTCACGAAAGAAGCAGTAATCGGGGATCCAATAAATTCCGAAACAGTTGAAGTAATAGTTACGAGGAAATATTATTTTCATAGTTCACATTAGGGATGGGCTGGTAACCGAAATTCTTGACCCTCGGATCGGATCGGGTCGGGTCGGGAACATAATTTGTGTGATCAAAAAGTAAGGTGACTTTTTATTTTCATAAAAAAATATTTATTTATTCATCGATATTTATGTTGTCCCCTTCAAAGTAATCTCCCTCGGATATAAGACACTTGTGCCAGCGCTTTTTCCAATCCTCGAAGCACTTCTGATAAGCACTCTTTGCCACAGCTTTGAGCTCTTCCAGCGATGCAGTCTTTATCTCCTCGATCGTTGCAAATCTCCGTCCTTTCATGGGTCTCTTCAGTTTTGGGAACAGGAAAAAGCCGCAGGGGGCCAAATCCGGTTGATTATGGTGGCCGAGGCACGATCGCGGTGTTGTTTCGGGCCAAAAAATTACTCGCAAGCAACGATGCGCGAGCAGGTGCATTATCGCGATGCAAAATCCATGAATCGTGTTTCTAAAATTCCGTTAAAATTGCTTGGCACGAACCAAACGAGACGCCGACATCATCGGCAACTTCTCTAATGGTAATTCGACGATTTCCCAACGCTATTTTCTTCGCTTCTTCAACGTTTTCATCGGTTGTCGACGCGCTGGGGCGTCCAGGGCGAGCTTCGTCGTTAACATCTTCTCGGCCATCTTGGAAGAGCTTGTACCACTTATAAACTTTTTTTTACTCAGAGTACACTCACCGTACGCCACTGTCAACGTTTCAAGTGTTTCGGAGCATTTAATTCCATTCTTTACACAAAATTTGATCCAAATTCTTTGATCCATTTTTTTCGACAGCAGAAAATCACCGAACATATGTTGAACTGTGAACATATGTTCGGGACGACTGTACCAGCATAAGAAAAAAAAGATAACGAAAATCGACTGTAGGTGTCCCGCGAAATTCAGAAAGTCACCTTACTTTTTGATCACACCTTGTATATTCGGAGAAACAATACCCGAAAATTCTAAGTATCCGCGAATCACGAATTTTCGTGTCTTCCGAATTTCTGAGTACAGTAATCCCTTGATTCTTGGGCAGGGGGTGGTTCACCGGAGAGGAAAGGAATCGTGATTTTCCTTGCTTTTCTAATTTATGGCTGCGTCTACCACTCAGCTCGGGCCGAGCGAGACTACAATAGGGCAACGGTGTCGGCGACGGGCACACGCAGCGGCCACACGTCACACGCTGCGTCTCCGACACAGTTTAAAGGCTCTCGTGTTCTCACAATGTAATGCCAATTCAAAATGCTTTATTTTTCATTATTTTTTTATGAGACTTTCACTGACTTGTTTCTGGCATTGTTCCGATTAAGGCAAGACAAAACACGATATAATTTGGCCCATATTTACTCTACATGCGAAGCACGATGACGAAACTTTCACAGTCGATTAAACCGCTAAATACAATTCAAATTATATCGTGTTTGGTCTTGTTTTAATCAGAGGAATTCCAGAGATACGTTTTTAAGGGTTCCATGAAAAAATAATGAACCGATATACCCGAGCCGACAACAATAGTCGCCGTCTTGCGGCGCGGCCAGGCACGGCACAGCGTTGACAGGGAGTGGAGTGAGTAGGCCTGGATAGGAATCGGGACCCCCCAAATTGGACACTAATCGGAGCTTTACTGTACCTGCACATCCCTAGTTCACTTTTTTCTGTGTATAATCACGTCATTCATGACACGTAACGCGATTATACAAGTGGATACACGATTTAGCGATTGAATGCTTGCTTGATATTGATTGATCGCTTAATCTCGCTTTTCAACGCTTACTCATTATCATCTGGCCTTATGCTCTGATAGCGATGATAATGTGTCTCGATGAAATTAACGGGACAGACATGAAACTTTGGAAAGTTGAATTTATCAATTTCATTATATTATACATTAGGAGTCGAATACACATTTATTTCTTCTTTTCTTGAAGAATTGTATATGTATAATTGAAAATAATAGATCGTCATCCTCAAATCGTTTCAATTACATCCACTCATTTTTCGCGCGAACGCGTAAAATTTTAGTTTTCACGCAAATCACAAATAAAATCAACACCAATTAGGAACGTGTTTGTTAAGAAAAAGTTTCAATAAATTTTAATCGTAACACAGGGGTGTACAATGTTGGCACAACAAAATCTGCAAGAAACGTATAAATAAATCAGTAGCTCGATTATAATGTATCGATATACTAATAATAATAAATAATTTGCCTATAATTAAATGATCGTTACTGAGAATTTCGCGCGCACGATTTTCATTTATGTTGTTCAAGTGTCAAAACGAAACGTTTTAAAAGAAGGCAATTCGATATTTAAATGATCGCATCCGATGAAATTGACACACGTGCAAAAACGGATGCGTTCGTGTGTAATCTGTTCCCACGTGATTCGCGCATATGCATGTCGGCGCATCAATCGAAATGTTTGAACAGCGTCAATTGAAAAAACACTATTTGTACCGAAACCTACACACGTTTTTAAAGTGAAATACACCGATGTCGTTTATTTTCGTGCTCGATGTTTGCCATTGAACAAATATTTAACAGCTTGAGAGCAATATTGCAATAACAGATCGATTATCCAATAGCACATGAAAATATACAGGAAATACTACATAGTCGTATACAGTATATGTAGAGTGTATCTACAGTTTGAATTGTGAAATTATTCTTTCCGCGAACAATACGTGCAACGTACAGTGCTGTATTAAATTGACCTGTTTATCTGATTCGGAATTAATAGAATGTACGTACTATGAAATACAGATAAAAAGATTTCCAGCTAATCGCGCTTGTAATATCAGAGTACTTTGGGTTTGTTCTCGGCACGATATCATTCTTGGTAAATGATTGATAATACGATTGGATTGTACTTTATCGTGAATTCGCGTATGAACGTCCATAGTTCGTTCGCTTAGCGTGTACCCATGAAACGAGGGACCAATTAACGAAATTGGACAAGGGTTGTAATTTTCCGTGTTCGCTCTACGATTTTATGTAATAAAACTTTTTCCAAGAAGGCGCGGCATCGTATGTGTCTTGTCAACACATCAAGCACTGTCCCCGACTGCAAACACGAAACCCTGACCGTAAATACACTACCACACCCTTCGTGTACGCACCCAAAAGAGCCACTCCTCTTTGTTACACGATTCATTCGACTGATCTATTTCCAAGGCTGATTCGACATGCTTTCATCCATATACCAATTACCAAGAAAAAGTAATTTTTTTCGAGATTTCTCGTTCCATTTTGAAGGGTGAACTACTACCAAATGCTCAAAAATTCGACTTTTTGCCTTCAGTGACGGAATCAAGAGTCAAATTGTAAAAATTTGCATTATTCGGCAGCGTAATTTGCATTATTCAGTAACATAAATGCGCATGTAGCTACGTTCATAAAGCTGCGACAGCTACATGCTGTCGAATAATGCAAATTACACCTCGTAAATGTAAAAATAGGATTTTTGAGGGTGACCGAGCCTAGGTTGATCTTTCATCTAGCGCTTTTTACCACTGAAAAACTCCATCTTTGTATCATCGAGAAATGCGAAGGCGCATCCCGCACCCTTGCAATTCTAGAAACGAGTCTACCCCCTTCAATTCGTACTTACACTGTTCACGTACCACGTGTACGAGGTGTGATCAAAAAGTAAGGTGACTTTTTGAATTTCGCGGGACACCTGCAGTCGATTTTCGTTATCTTTTTTTTCTTATGCTGATACACTCGTCCCGAACATATGTTCACAGTTTCAGCTATATAGCATTTTTTGTTTGTTTGCGAGAAGCATAAAGGTTAGAAGTGTTTTGAAAAATGGATCAAAGAATTTGGATCAAATTTTGTGTAAAAAATGGAATTAAATGCTCCGAAACACTTGAAACGTTGACAGTGGCGTACGTTGAGTGTATTCTGAGTAAAAAAAATGTTTATAAGTGGTACAAGGTGTTCCAAGATGGCCGAGAAGATGTTAACGACGAAGCTCGCTCTGGACGCCCCGGCGCGTCGACATCCGATGAAAACGTTGAAGAAGCGAAGAAAATAGCGTTGGGAAATCGTCGAATTACCATTAGAGAAGTTGCCGATGATGTCGGCGTCTCGTTTGGTTTGTGCCAAGCAATTTTAACGGAATTTTGGAAACACGATTCATGGATTTTGCATCGCGATAACGCACCTGCTCGCGCATCGTTGCTTGGGAGTAATTTTTTGGCCCGAAACAACACCGCGATCGTGCCTCGGCCACCATATTCACCGGATTTGGCCTCCTGCGGTTTTTTCCTGTTCCCAAAACTGAAGAGACCCACGAAAGGACGGAGATTCGCAACGATCGAGGAGATAAAGACTGCATCGCTGGAAGAGCTCAAAGGTATACCAAAAAGTGTTTATCAGAAGTGCTTCGAGGATTGGAAAAAGCTCTGGCACAAGTGTATTATATCCGAGGGGGATTACTTTGAAGGGGACAACATAAATTTTGATGAATAAATAAATATTTTTTGATACAAATAAAAAGTCACCTTACTTTTTAATCACACCACGTATACTCGTGCAGATATGGATTTGCGCACCACTTCGAACGCGTTTATCTTGGAACGACACTTTTCAGAACCGTGCCATCATGATTATATTCTGTAAACTTCAAACCAGTTGGGTAGAGGCATAGTTTTGTACGCAGTCTTACATGACGCAAATGCATATTTGCAGACTGGTTATTATACATTATACAAGCTGGTATACATTGGTACACATACAGCGGGTGTACAAAGTATTCGTACACCTTTTAAAACTGAATAACTCTTTCAAAAGTGGAGCCCAACAGCTTGCGGAAAGTAAAAGAACTCTTCAAATTGTTTTATTTGTGCCTGTAATGAAAATTTAGACGGTGCCTTTGGTAGATCTATGCGAGTTATATACGCGTACAAAGTTTCATCGAAATAAATCAAAGTTGTTATGAAATATAATCGATTGAAAATAGGAAAAATTATAATAAGATTCAAAGACTTTTACATTGTACGATGCCCATAGTTTCGTTATGCGTCAACCGATTTCAATGAAACTTTGCACATGTATACGACTTGCTTGGATTTACAGAATAAATGTTTTAAATTTTCATTACCGGCACTAAGACCGGCAGTAAGAATCGTGACCTTTACTTGTTCCTTTCTTTTACTTCCCCCGAGCTGTTGGGTCCAGTTTTGAAAAAGTTGTCCGTTTTTGAAAAGCGTACGAATTCTTCGTACACCCACCGTACTTCAATTTCTATCTACAACTCTCCGCCCGACCCTTGGTTTACGTTTTTTCGTGCGTTCTACAAGTTTCGTCGTGGCCCAGTCTTAAAACTATACATATTTTCGCATGCGCGTGACATCCTTCATATTCATATTCAAGTTCCTCGAGGTAACAGTAAATAATAATGAATTATTTTGTACGAAACCTTGAACAGTGTAATAGAATTGTGAAAAAAAGGAAATAATAATATTTTTACGGTTCAAGATTACCTTGGTCGTAAAGCAGTTTCGTTTTACTTGTTACTTCTATCGCGATGAAGCCACTCGCTCGAGAATGTTTTCAAAGTAAAAGGAACGGGAATCGATAATTCGTGTCTCTTCTTTTACTTTTACCTTCGGCTATCGGTCGAAATACATTCGAATTACCTGTAGATTTTAATACCTATAATATCAGATGGAAACGGAAACAGTGAAAGAAGGGTATACACAAAGGAGGTTGTGTCTTTACGTCGATTTTTATCGATGCCTCGTAAGTGTACTCTAGAGGGTTGACATTTTCACTGGTTCTAAAGTGTAACGGCCTTAGAAGTTCCAACAATTTATCACTGTTGAAGGGCAACATCGAATAGTAAAGGTTTCAGCGTATAAGCTGCTTATATTTTGGCTGTCACGGTAATAGCCGCATCGATCCATCCGAAATCGATAAATTTCAATTACCAGGAAACTACTTGATCGTTTCCACAAATTTCGATCGATTTCTCTCTCTTGTACATACCCATATAGTATTCCATGCTACTCTTAATGTTACAGACCACCATGCATTATTCTATATAAGCAATTTTCAACCGATACGTCGATCGAGATTCAATGAATGCCTTATAAAGCTTCCTATTTCATCTTTAATAACCAACGGTGAGGTTGATAGTACCATCGCAGTAACGCAATAATAACACTGCTCGACAATTCCGCGGTACGGTAACCAATAGACATTTCTTATAGATTTTGAATTGCCGTACACGAATCTGAAGTTCGTTCTTTTTTATCTACTCTCAGTTTTGCACATGTTGGAAAGATGCAGGGAAGAAAAAGGAATGGAAGAAAGGATTCAGGGAAAATTAAAAAAGATAGTAGCTGAAAACGGAGAGGGAGAGGGGTGGATGGTAAAGATTAAACAGAGAGGGAAAGAAGAAGGGTGAGAGTACGAGAGAAAGAATTGTAAAGGGAATGGGGATCCCTTTTTGTAACTCGTTTTGTTTCCAAGGGAACAAAAATTCAAGAATTTTCGTAAGAAAATTTGAGAAAAGTCAAGTTTTCAACAATTTTTTGAAACGATTTTATAGATTTTCCCAGAAGCGACTTTCAGATTTGTGTTCGGATTCGTCCATTTGCTATGAGAACGCAAAGAAAGCTACAGTTTGTTGGACGGCGTAAGTTCCAGTCGCGACGTTAACGAGGCAACTGTAATTTACGGTGCAGAGAATTTCTGCACAGACCAAACAAGCCACAATTGTTCGTATAACGCTCCATTTTCGAGAAACTCCGACCAGAATGTTATTGGCTGCGCGCGACATTCAATGAGACTCCGCTAATGTGTTCGTTTATTGTACGAACAGTTTGCAACGATTGCGGCTGCAACCGTGAATAAGGCACGCACACGTTCGCGCATAACGCGGAGTTTCTCAAAAGCGAAGTGTTCTTTGAAAAAAAAAATATTAGATCAGACCTTCGACTTACTTTTTCATTGGGACTCCAATAACGGGACGAGCTGCGCCGATCAATTCAAAGCTTAGCAAGTTGAATTCAAACTCATTCTGACATTCCCTGTGACACGCTAACCGCCGCACAGTGGGTAAAACCGACGAAATCTGTGTCAAAATCAAAGAACTTTCGATAGAAACGAGATAGAGCCATGAAATTATTTTTCATCATTTTTTTTGTATGGCTGACTCTAACGTTTAATCGGTTTTAGAAATACATTTTTACCGAGACATTTTATTACGACTTTTAGATTAAGACAGGATTAAAATCCAATTAACTTTTTCATTTCCATTTTAACCCTCTGCACTCGGAGCTATTTTAACTAAAAAACTAAACATTTCTTCCGATCTAGAATATTTCCATCCTGTATGATTTTTTAAATTTGGTAGATATGAATTTGTTGCGATACCTCATACAATACTTAAATGTTGAGTAATTGATTAGATACCGACAGATCTAATAATGTAAATAATATTTTAAATAATAGTACATCAATTATTAATGGCGCCTCAGAGGCGTCACTCGAGTGCTAAGGGTTAATAATTAAATCGCTTCGATTTCGAGGAAAATTTTCGATATTCGGCGCTCAATCCTTCGGGGATGACATCGGTACGTTATATTGACTCTAAGAATATTTCAAAATTGTTTATACTCGGTCAAATTATTCGACACGATACACTTTCCCACTTTATCATTTATTTTCTAGAATTTGAACACGGTTCTGGAAAATATCAAAGAGTCTGAATCACGAACAGATTACAGCAACATCGTAGAGAAGGAAAATGACGATCGCCGTCGTAACTACATACTCGTGACTTGTTTCACAATTACAACGATTAACCCTTTGCACTCGGTGCTATTCTAATTTTTGAAAACCGAATCTTTCTTCCGATCTAAAATATTTTCATTTTATATGATTTCCTTAGTTTTATCGATATAAAATTGATACAATACCTCGTACAATACTTTGAGCGGTTTATTAAAATATGAAATACAAATTTAATAATGCAACAAATATTTTGAATAATGGTATCAGAATTATTAATGGCGCCTCCGAGTCGCCACTCGAGTGCAAAGGGTTAAAACGTTCTTTCAAGGTTTGTAACTTCTCTAAATCGAAATGGACGCAAATCCCGCCATCCGTGAGTAAAGTATCGCAGTTTGAAATTCAAACCTGCGTTTAGTATGAGTATTTCTTTCCGAGGGAAGCAACACGAGAAAGAGGACGGTCACAATGGCATCAGCACACTCTAATTACTTCGGGCTGATGCGCATTTCGGTGAACGTACAGCAGCGAGCAAAAGTTTAAGACGACTATCTTTTCGGTAGGTTATCGCATTTTATTAAAGATACGGAACGTCGAACAATTCTCAATTGTTCTTAACGTTTACACAAATATTCGCGCTCCATCCACGAACAACCTAGACTCTTTCAAAACATAAACACTGTTCTGCGGAATGCGCACGAAACTTTCGATGCTGTATCTGCTGCGGACATTAATTTGAGACTTATTTATGAAAAAGGTATATAATTTTGAAAAATCTGTGGTACATGGCTAAACACTTTCCAATGGAACCTTCGATAGCTACAGTAATTTTTATTGTGAACTAACAAGTCACCCTCAATAACGTGATCGAATATTTTCATTTAAAATTGTAACGTAAAAGAAAATTTCTATGCTTTCTTTTGGTACAGCACAGTTATTGAGAATCCTATTAATAGGCTTCCGGTAGGTGAAGTGTTAATATAAGTAACAATAATTTCTTTAAACGTTAATAGTTTGTGGGGTAACCGTTACTTTTAATGACTGCAGCACACATTTGTGGCATTGAATCAATTCAATCTGTTCAAATCAATCAATTCAATCTGTTGAAATGTTGTTCCACTATGTTTTAATTGCAGGGTAAAGTTCACTCAAAGGTCCTAGCCGAATAAGATGGTCAAAACTGCCCTTAGAGGTTAGGTTTTTCAATGGCTATTGAACCATTCGAAAGCTGACGAAGAAAAGCCCCTCTGAGTAAAATTTCAGCCCTCTTTCAGGATCTAGGATACAAAATATGTCACATTTTTTCAGAATTGTAGAACGCCTGTAAGAAATTATAGACGCCCGGAAAACGCGCAGAAAAGCGCAAAATCTAATTTACCCTGTAACTACCCTCTTGGGTAAGCTAGAGGGCTGAAACTTTACTCGGAGAGGTTTTCCTTTGTCAGCTTTCGAATGGTTCGATAGCCATTGAAAAACCTCTAAGGGCAGTTTTGACCATCTTATTCGGCTAAGGCCCGTTTTAGATTTATATTTGTCTACGTTCTTTTTAACAATGTTCCACAAGTTCTCAATCGGATTGAGACCCGGTGATTGCGATGGCCATGGTAAAACAGTAATATTTTCTTCTATAAAGTACTGCTTCACGATTTTAGAGGTACATACTATGTTTGGCATCATTATCCTGCTGGAAGATGAAATTGTCTCCCGCATTCACGTGCACAAGGTGTCATGGTTTCATTCGTAATGTCCAGATATCGAAACCTTTTCATAATGCCGTTAATTTTTCGAATTGTTCCTTGACTGTTTCGCGAGAACGATGCCCACACCATTGCACAACCACCACCGTGCTTGAGTGTTGCTACGGTGCAGTTTGGATACGATCTTCACCTTTGCGACGTCTGATATGTGTATCGAATTCCGTCGGAAGATACTTTATTGAACTCCGACACTTAAAAGCAATTGGGAACTATTAGACGTTTAGCATCTCTAATGAAATGCGATAATCAAGCACCACCGTGCTTGAGTGTTGCTACGGTGCAGTTTGGATTACGATCTTCACCTTTGCGACGTCTGATATGTGTATCGAATTCCGTCGGAAGATACTTTATTGAACTCCGATACCTAAAAGCAATCGGGAACTATTAGACGTTTAGCATAATCTACTGAAAAGATAGTCGTCTTGAATTTTTGTCCGCTACTGTAGTCAGGTTGGCCAACGATTGCGACGGTCCCTGAACTTCGGATTTTCCATATCGAAAAACAGACTTCTACAGTGTTAATGGACACGGTTAATTCGACCAATCGATCCCCCACCCATTGCGCCCAGCGGCGTAGGATTATTAACGGTTCGTGTATCGCCTGTACGCGATTAATTATTGTACGCGGGACAAGTAAAATCTGACGACGCATTACGGTCTTTCTCGAACCAATCGCGGACGAGATACGCGCAATGGATCGTCACTGATTTTATATCATTACCGAGGAATTGCGAACGGGTGCGGCGCGTTTGTCAATGGAGAAGGTATGCAGCATCCTCTCGACCAGTGTCGGATCAAATTTAATTAACGATCGAGGATTAAATTCCTTCTTTAATCCCCAATAGCGATGAACGTCGCGGATTCCATATGTTTTTATTTTTATGAAATACTTGATTAATGACCAGATCGCATGGAATCATTTGTTTCGAATGAATACATCATAGAGCTATCTGTCTAGTAGACGTGCGTTGGTCGAAGAAGCGCCGCGAAAACATTAGGAAACCTGATATTTCCGCCTCTAGGAAACGTTACCCGGCTTGTAATCTAATCACGAATTAGTTATCGTTATCCAGCACCGTCGTTGCCATGCAATCATTTTGGATACGACTTGGTTTGCGAGAGCACGTCTTTCCTTCGCCGATGGTATTGTCACAGTGTTCTGACTTCAGTGGATTAACCCTGCGCTGCGTGGCGGAGGACAGCGAGATCCACGAATTGATTCTCTGTTTTCATTTTCTTTTCATTTTCTTTTCATTTTCTTTGAATTATGTTCGAATTCTTCGATGAAAATCTACTTCGCTCGCAGCAGTTTTATAGGGTACACGAAGAACGTAACCGTGCACTGGAAAGCTTCGCGTGACTAATTATTTAAAAAAAGAACAGTTTGTCACGTCGAGCGTGATAACACATAGCTGGAAAAGTGTACCGAGATCATTTTCACGATCTGCCGTTCCAGGGTTTCCGTGCGTAACGTATTATGTCCGTAAAAACAAAGGTGACTAAAGGTAACGCGACACGTAACGAAGCTTATCAGCGGAAAATTTTCCTAATGCACCGCGCGGTCTCTTTCGTCAGCGATTTCTATCTGAAACAAGGATTTTATGGGAACAACCACGCCAACAGCAATTTCCCGAGGCCTTCGTCCTTCGAAAATGTCCTGCCTCGTTTGGTCTCTCCCACCGCCGATAGAAATCCTCCTGACCTCGTTTCGACTGTTCGAACTATTTTTCCAGCTTGAACGACATCGTGTTCTCGTCGGAAAATAAAAACACACGCCGTCCCGTGCCATTTGAAAATTAAAATTCATCCGGAATTTTCCCGATTCCGTGCACGCGTGCGCCACAATTGCCTTGGATCTTGATTACGTTCGTTGAAGTATGCTACCTGCGTCATCAATTACTTGGTTCATTACGATTAATAAGCCGCAATGGATTGTATTAGGCGGCTACTACCACCAGCGAACGATTTTCTAGTGATACGGAATGCTTGATCAAACGCGAAGTAAATTAATTAGACGACGCACGCTCAAATAGATTGATTGCCATTTTTACGGCATAATCGTGGTTTTAGTTGCTATCGGTTCGTTGCGCGAGATCCTTTGCCATGGTATCGTACGAATTTCGATAGAAAGAGGAAAGAAAAGAAGGGGGATACAACAATATTGTAGCAGGTCATGGAAATCAAAGAGAAACGGAGAAACAGAAAAGAAACAGGTGGACGTAAAGATAAGTATAAGATAAGAGAAACAAGATACATAGTCGCTTTAGGTTTAGACAGAAGTACAAATGGAAACATAGGTGTCCCACAAATGTTGTACTTTTTTTTGTAAAATTCCTGAGATTATTTGAAGTGACTTTTACCTTCGCGAAAATGTTCTCCCTGGTTTCGTTAAGGAGTTGTTAACGAAAATCATGGGCCAATCGGGTCCCGCCGAGCCTGGAATCCGACCGCTGTAGCCGCGCTGTGATTGGTCTGTGTTTTTTTTTTGTTAATAACTCCGTAACAAAGCCGCGGAGAAGATTTTCGAAAAGGAGAAAATGTTACTTCGAATAATCTCACGAATCACTCGTTTGAAGGAAGTACGTTTTTGGTACACCCTCGCATAATGCATAACGCGTTACAATTTATAACGAAAGCATCAATTTTTTGCTTGCATTAAAATGCAAATTCAATGGAGTTAACGTTTGTTAATGAGAGTTCTGAAAAATCAACACGTTCCATTACGAAACCGTCAACATTAAATCGGAGCGGCACGCTATTAAATACAGTCGGTTACGAAAATATTGGGACACAATATAATTTTGGATTCGAAGCTGCGTATTTAGAATGGATATGCAATTATGCATGCATTTATTAGATTTTTCTTTTATAGTAACGCATTTATTAATAAGAAGCCAGCCGATTTTTTAGGAATACATAGTTTATACTGTATTTTAACATGATTCATCCGAGTTTTGTACGTAATTGTATATACGCATAGAAAGAACGCTAGGGAACTAAAGTTTCTGCGACAAGTCTTGCACTAGTTTTCAATTAACTACAATTTTTTTATGATCGCTTTGCATCCGGCGCTTATTTGGAGTCTGTTCAACGCCTATGCAAAGTTTCTCTTAGGTGCAGAAACTTCTTCAGAACGTATAGATACAAGAAACGCAATTACCCGGGTTGCGCGAAGTTTCGCTGCAAAACGAGGCAACGGGCATTCAAAGGTAAAAAAGACCAATTCAATTTGTAATGAATTTGATGACGAAGAGGAAGGTGAATTTTACAACTCTGCAATAAACGATCGGCGGCAAAAAATAATATTTCCATGTTCGTGAAGCGTAAGACTCTTCCTAAAACTTTAAATTCATTCTCCTCGAAATGATAGAACCTTTTCAAAGATTTTTCAAAGAACTGACTTTGCAGTTATATTTTACTTAGTTCTCGATCATGTGAGATTTTTCAAAGTAGCAAAGCTTTTATCCTAAACACCGCCATTCTATTTCTCAGTAATGTTTCATTTCTTCTCGTAGCAGCGACAGCCACAGGCATGTCAACTGAAAAGGCTTCAATTGATTCTTTTTTAATAACGCGAATACCTGACATCTCGGCAGTCATGGAGATCGATTTTTTGGGCGCGCTTCCCAAACACAGTTATGTTTCGGAAGCGCGCGCCAAAAATATTTCTGTCTGCAGCACATCGCTTCGTTCATATGGATTCTCAATTAAAAATCAAATGAATTCAGTTGTGACTCTACGAAAACACCTTTGAAATCGTTCATTTATTTCTATAAAATTATTCAAAACAAAGAAGTTCTAATTACTGTAGCCGGGAAGGTTGTACTTGGCATCTGAAGAATGAGAAGACTGAGAACACACATTTTCTAATTGACCATTGAAATGACAGGCTGCAATTAACCGTAACAATTTGCCGTATTTTAACGAGTCAGACTCGTGACGACGATAGCGATACCAAAAGAAAAACAAACTTTCTTTTCTCTTCCACATTTTCGAGAATAAATACGTTTTAACCAGTTAACTGCGTTCGAAGTGTACACACGTCGATCCAAATCTCTATCGCGGTGCAATAACAATAACCTTTTCAAGAATGAATCGTTAATTTTTTATCGAATATAAATGTAATCCTTCCTCGTTTTTTCGTAAAATTTATAATAGGACAATTTTGCCCTGCGTTCGACGTGTACGCTTGACATTGCTTGATTTTAATTCCACACTCTGCGGGGTATTATGAACCCTTTGCATTCGGAGCTATTTTAACTGGAAAATTAAACATTTCTTGCGATCTAGAATATTTCCATTCTCTATGATTTTTTAAATTTGGTAGATGTGGAATCGATATAATACCTCGTACAATACTTAAATCTTTAGTAGATAGATAGATGGATAACTTTATTTGATTCCCCTTAGGTTCACAAATCCTTATACATCTTCACATACCACACATTCATTCTCCGTTCTTACAATTTTTCTTATTTCTAACTTATGCGTATCTTATGCCTATCTTATATCTATGCTTAACCTAGATAGAGAGAGAGAGAGATAAACAAATAACTTAAACCTTTAGTAATTGATTAAATACCGACAGATCTAACAGCGCCTCGGAGGCGCCAATCGAGTGCAAAGGGTTAAAACTAAATTCCGCGGTTGAGAGGTTGATCGCTGTAAAGAAAATGTTACGGCAAGGGGTTAACAAGTTTCATTGACGAAGGTGGCGTACGACGAACGTATCGATAATGTATTGTTTGACGTGTGCCAGTGAGCGGTGTTAATTCGCGTAATAATACATATAATTGGGCCAAGTGCAATCTGCGCGGCGAATCGAAGATCTGATTTTAGCGATTCCCGATTAGGTTGGTAGTTGAGGGGTTCGGCCGGCGAATCAATGAGATCGGCGGTATCGATTGCAGTGAATAGTAGCTTCTGGCCATTGATCAGTTCCTCGGAGTCCGCCAGTCGAGTTTTCACGGGCGCGAAAGTGCGTACGCGATGACTTGGGGCCGGTCCGCGCGATAAACGGACGTCCTCCACTCCGATACGCGTTGCCAGGTGATCTCGGTGTCCAGTAACGTCGCCGACACCAACGCACGAGTTCTGCTCGCATATTCGATAATATCATCGCGGCGATGATTGATCGTTGCTCACGGAAGAAACGAATTCTCGCGTGGTCGGGGACCATATGGAGCGGCGGACCTGTTTTGCATTCAGTGCTCGCTATGTCGCGTTGTTGAAAAGTCGTCCCCTTGGCGCCGCTAAGGTAGCAGCTGTCTTTTGTTTTTTTCGTTTCCGTTTCGTTCTTTATCAATTAATTGACTTGCTGGAGGAAAGGATCAGTGCTTCCGGTTCACCTCGAGATCGACGAAGAGCTACGCGCGAAGACAACTGTGGAAGAGACTCGATCGGTCTCGGAAGTTGCGTGCCGGTTCTGAATCTCGTCTGACCATGTACGGAATTCACTACTTGAGAATCATCGTCGTTGATCGACCGAAAGTGAACGGTTTCGATGGATTTTGAGTGTTGGGAGTGGTACGGTCGACTGATAGATATTTCGTTCCCGTGGAAGGGGAAACAGCGTGGACTTACTCGATCCTCGTGTTATCGAGGCGTCTTTGTCGAGACCAGTCGTGCAGGCGACTACACGGCAGCAGGTGTATCGAGCACGTTGTTTTTGACAGAGATAATAGAACGTATTAGCGCGACAGTAATATTTCACGACGAGTGCGACAATCAATCGAAAGACGGCCGCCAGAAATCCGCCTTGGCCGACCCGGTTGAAAGTAGTGAGTAGAGACGTGCCTGATCTTATCTCTGACTTGAAACGTGTGCTTGCTATTCAAGGTCTTTTTTTTCTCGAATAATACCATCGAGCATCTATTCCGCAACTTCGCTGTGTCGCTTCGAACAACCTGTTCGTACTTCGCGTTAACGCGGAAGATAATGGAAAATATGTTTGACGGATAATAGTCGAGTTAACGCGAAACATGGTCCCGACTTAACGAAAATAGGATTTGAGCTGGCATTCGTGTCAAGGGAAGTTTTACACAAATTTACACGGTACACGCAACCCGACAATGACGAATTGCTTAACGGCATCCGCTATAAATATCGTTTTTCCTTCCTTCAGCCAGCTTTTCCAGGAACGGAAATTTGCTGGATTGATTTGCCCCGTTCCATCGTTAAAACTCGACCAGTTTTCATAGCTTCCACTGCTCGGTTTATTTTATCTTTTCCTATCGACGGGCTTCGACGTTCCAAGCGATAAAGTCGAGCAGGAGCCATCTGTACGTCAGCCATTAAAATTCAAGGCATTATCGTCGCGTAACTGTTAATTATCAAGAGGTATAACGATGCCATCGCCGTGAGTCATACCGCCTGCGTGCAGATCATCGGTATTCACATTCGATTTTCAGCATCGGTCAATTAACGGACGTTTCCTCGAAACGGAGTTGACCATTAACCGATTAAAACATTTAGCTTGATTGATCGGTGCCCGCGAATGAAAAAAATTCATCTCGCCAATTGTCGATTGTCGATCAAACGGTAGGAATTTAATCGTTCGCGTCAACATACGCGATCAAAATAGAAATTCAATCACTGGTTGCAGCCGATCAAATTGATTTCGACAATTCATATCGATAGACGGGTGTGTTCCGAAACGAATGAGATTGTGAGAAACACGAACCGATGCGCGTACAGGTTCTTCCGATGATTGTTGTTCCTAGATCCATAAGCCAAGTATAACCGACAAAAATCGCTGATGATATGTATACATACTTACTCGCGCACGTGTATTCTTAACTAGAACGTTGCATCATCGCAGGTTCCTCGAGCGATCCTCGCAACAGCGAGCTGTTACATTTTACGAAGCGATCGTAATCTCGCGCGCTAATTCACCAGCGCGTAGACCGGTCGCGGCGGAAATCTATCCAACTTTGTGTTGACGTTGCATGCTTTGAATAACTTCTCCGAACACGTTTATACTGTCCCGTGACACTTAACCAGAGAGAGAGAGAGACAGAGAGAGAACACAGGGAATTGAATTGTCTTATTAGATGTACTTTGAAATTGCGAGCATCGGTGACGGATCTTGTTGTTGAATCTTTCACTAGTCGCTAACAACACGGAGACGTTTCCTTCGAGTAAATCATTAAACAAATCCATTCATTTATTCGTCGGCCACAATCAAAAAAATGTTTTAAAAAATGCTGATCTATCGCTCCGGTAAAAGAGCACAAGAATGAAGTTACATATGGAACTCTAATAAATACTAATGAAATCAAGTTCAACATCCATTCACGAATACTAAAATGAAAATAACATGACAGCCGTGACTCGTTTCGTTCGCTTTAATCGGATCTCGTAAAAACTGAAACATTCCATTACGAGTATTAATGAAGTGCTTTGTTATCGTTCAGCTATTCTCGAATCAATTAACCGTCGACTCGATCTTTCCTGGGAAAATTGGGTTCGATCGAAATCGAGTACATATCAATCGAAGTTCGACCTGCTTATTTCGATTCAATCCGGCTTCCAACGGATGAAGTTTATCAACCGGACCAAACCGAAAACTCCTCGAAGTCCCGCCACCGTATGCATGGTCAGCGTACGATATTGTTCGCAATATGTACGTGTATGTGCTTGGCCGCGTCGCAAAGAGTAACTATTTTGTCGAGAAACTTCAAGCAGTTGATAACACACAGGCCCGATATCAGCGGGCATGGAATTGATAGGACAGGTCAGAACGAGGATGCCTAGGTCAGCCAATCGATCTACCAGGTGAAGATGGCGCTTGTTAAATTGTTATGTTTTATAACAAGCTGTCCCAGACATAATTACTAGAGAATTCTCGCACACCTCTGGTAATAACTTTAAGGGGGTAGGACTCGCGTTTCCAAGATCACAAGGGTGCGGGATGCGCCCTCTCATTTCTCGATAATGCAAAGATAAAAGATCGATCTAGGTCGCAGTCGCCCTTAAAAGTCCTATTTTTACGTTTACTGTCGCAGCTTTGTGAAAATAGCTACACGCCGAGCTTCACGCTTCCGAATAATGCAAAGTACGCCTCGTAAACGTAAAAATCGGACTTTCGAGGGTAGATTGATCTTTTATCTAGCGCTTTTGACTCTTGAAAACCCCCATTCCGCTCTCTTGCAATTCTGGAAACGTGTCTGGCCCCACCCAGAAATAAATACGCAAGGTCTAACATAATAAACGTTGCATCGACATTGTATATGTCCTCGCCGAGGGGGGGGGACGCTATTTATTACTTCTATAAAAACCCCAAATCTCTCGATACTTAAGAAAATGCACCTCACTGGACAGCGACAGCGCTGTCGCGCCAGCATTGCTTCTCGCGGCTCCGCTACATTCTGTCGAATAATGCGAATAACGCCTGAGAAACGAAAAATTAGGCTTTCTGGGATAGCGTCCCCTCTAGATTCATCTTTTGTCTAGCGATTGCGACCATGGAGAGGTCCCCAATATGCATTAGCGAGACTATGCGAGGCTATTTTCCATATCCCGGACCCTTGCAATTCTCGTATACGTACATGCGTCTAGCGGTGTGTGAGTGTACCACACAACTCATCGTTCCTACACCCTTAAGCCATTCAAGTTCCAGAAACCATCGCATTCCGACGTTACGCACGCGAAAGCTAGAGCTTCTGGAGACCTGATAATTATCGCAGCAAATATGGCTGCTGCCTATTAGACGCGCAATCAAAGCAATTACCGCAGAGCCGAAGCCTCGAATGTTACGATACAGATCATGACGTATTACCGAAACAATCGACTCCGGATCGACTGAGCAATTAGTTGCACTTTGACGGACGAAGTGTTCGAGGATAGACTCGTCCATAGTTAGCGTCAGAAATCAATATGACCGACACCGACGTCTCTATATGAAACAATTCTTTCTGATTCAGGCTCCGCTGCATTCAATGCAACCAGCTGCCAGGGGGAACCCTCGGGTTCCCAGTCCTGGCTCGTTGCGCCCCTTCACACCTCCGGATCTCTCTTCGATACCGCATATGGACGGTACACCTCCGCATGGCAGCGGTGTTCGTAGCAATTCCTCATCCGTGAGCGGACGCGAGAACGAAAGCGGGACACAAGAGCAGACCGGGCCCTACATCATCGGCAGTCCTATTAACCTGGGGAGCATCGACAATGTCGACAACATCGGTCTACGTCTCGATCCTTTGCCAAGCAGACGACGAATTGCACGGCGGGAGCATATCGAGCTGCAGGAGGCTGCGCCACCCGAGACCAGTTCCGAAGGTGAGACAGCATCCACGATGCAGTAATCTTTACTTTTTTTCTTCTTCGCTTATCGCTGTCCAACAACAAATTTGTTTCGCTATAACTGTTCGGTGTCTCTTATGCAGGGTGGTCCGTTTAAATAAGAACACCTAAATATCTCTTCAGGTTATTGCGATGCAAAACGTATTTGTTACGTAATGTGCATGGTGTCGATGGACCAAATATTTGGCACGAATATTTTTTTCGGAGTTGTCAATCATCGGTGTTTTTTGGTACATAACTACATTTTTCTTTATCGCATCGTGTAACTGATGGAAAAATACATTCTGATATGTATAGTAACATGATCTTGAAATGACCTTGATCCTCGAGAATTAAAGTTTTACCTAGACCCGATGTCGAATATCTTCGGCCACTGTTTAAACATGTTTAAACATTCGTAACGTATTAATATTGAATATCGTTGTATTCGGGAAAGTCTACAGAATCTTCTGCTGCAAAGAACAATCCAAATATCTTTTATAATAACATCACAATATTTGTTTAAAGTTGAAAAATATGTTTTTTCTTTTCAACGTCATGTTTCTCAAAAACTGTGCGTGTAGGGAAAAAATTAATGGTCGATTCGGAATCAGCGCAAAAAAAACTCTATAAGAGACACCCAACAGTTACAGCGAAACATAAAAAAAGTTGAAATTTGTTGGACAGTGATATCCCTCAGCGCTTCAACCCCTTGCCGTATCATTTTCTTTACAGTTGCAACGATTAAAGCATCATTATCCCCAAAAATGTCGTAGAAGAGAAAAGAAAATGTATATTTTTTGTATGGTTACATTTAATTGAATGCTTAAATTTTGATTACAATCGAATCAAATTTTATTTCATCTACAAAGAAAGGCGTAATATTCATGTTTATTAGGCTTTGTTTAAAATCTGCATGACTAGTGTGACTCTTTAAAATACGGCAAGGGGTTAAGAAGGTAGACTCGTTTCCAGGACTGCAAGAAAAAGATGGGGGTTTTCAGTAGTGAAAAGCGCTAGATAAAAGATCAATGTAGGCCGCGATCGCCCTCAAAAGTCTTATTTGACGTTTACGAGGCGTAATTTGCATTATTCGGAAGCATGTAGCTGTCGCAGCTTTATGAAAATAGCTACATTCGCAGCTTTATGTTTCCGAATAATGCGAATTACGCCTCGTAAACGTAAAAATAGAACTTTTGAGGGAGATCGCGGTCTAGATTGATCTTTTATTTAGCGCCTTTCATTACTTAAAAACTTCATCTTTGCATTATCGAGAAATGAGAAGGCGCATCGAAAACCGAGTCTGTCCCCTTAATTCCTCTTCCCTCTCCACTCACAATGCAGTAATGTCTCGACATATGCGATAACTTCAGGACTGAAATAACAACGGCTATTCCTTGATCTCTTGGCACTAGCTTGACCCTGTAAAAGGATAACGGGTCAAACAGGGACAGCAGCATCGATGAGACAATGATAATACAATGATAGAACTTTTTTACGAAATTTGTACCAACATATTTGTGGGGTTTTTCTGATTGAAATGACACCAAACACGACACAGTTTGGGTCATATTTATTGGTTCAATCTATGCTACCGTGGAACCTCCGTTATCCGAATTAATCAGTGGAATATCAGTTATCTAGCTACAGTACTAGATTAAATCTTTACCAATGTACATGTAGTTTGTATGTATATCGAATCGTGTCGGACATAAGTCTCGTTTGATTGAACTGTTTACGATTGGATAATGCAGGATTCAGATATCATCGGTTCGGATAGTAGAGGCTCTACCGAATCATCGATTGAACAAGAAAATATCCGAATCACGTCACGTTTGTCGCGTATCAGAAATATGTTGGTAAAAGTTTCGTGAAAAATCAAGAGGAAAAATGTTTTGTCATTGTATTAGTATTGTCTGGTTAATAGATCTAATCTGGTATCATCCGTGATAGTGGAGATAAATTAGTGGACATAAATCACATTTTTCTGTACCCGGTAAGTCCATCGTTGAAATGAACATCACCGACTCCAGATTCGACCGACAATAACTTTGGCCGACAACGACTTTAGTCGACGACTGTATTATTCGATATTAACATTGTTTGACAACAACGTAAACCGACTGCATCTAACTTTTTACAGTGTAACAATTAGACTGCGGATCTTTATGCATTTATGGCTTAGACAAATTTTCAAAAAGTGCTGGAATGTTAAGTTCAACAGAATTTAGTACGATTTTTATTTATTTTGGATCTACAAATACTATTACCAATGAAAATAGAATTTTATTTCTTACCACTTTTTTAAAATTTTCCTACAAATATCGAAAATTGCATACATCCGCAGTCTACTAACAATTATATGTTTATACAAAAGTAAATATGTCAGTGCAGAATAGTTAAAGGCAAAAATGTCAGCACCATCTTTAGAAACGATGTTACTGTCAGATAATACTGTTGTCAACTAAAATCGTTTGTCGGTTAAATTCGTCGTCGGTGAAAACTGTGTCGGTGAAAACTGTGTCGGTGATTTTCATGGGACCCTTTCACAGCGAAGTCCGCTGACAAGTGTATTGTAGATTGTAGCATAATCACTGAATCGAAAGCTCAAACAGTAGCAGCCGGTAAACAGGAACGGTACAATGATCGAAGATTCAAAGCCGCATAAAATGGAGTTGTAGTATGTTCAACTGTTTAGTCTGCAAACGTAAACAGTGAATTATTGTACCAAGGCTAGTCAGTAACATCAAGATAAAAACATTTTTCACTGTCATGAAAGCAATAAAAAAAGTTATAAACATCAATATATGATGATAATGCGGCACGCGATATTCAAGGTCAGACATGCAATATTGTAATATGTTCCCGCAATGTTAGTTCTAGATAAAAGATTCAGATCTATTGCCGACGTCATCGGTACGGTTTCTTGCTTGTCCCATTCAATTGATCGTGAATCGTGAGTGATACGGATCGGTACTTAATAATATTAGTGACGGTCTAATATTAGCACTTATCAGCAAGAAATGTATGCATTCTGTATGCAGAATCAACGTGGAAGTCGTTACGGTACGTTAATGGGCTTATATCTGATTGGCTCACGCGTATAATTAGATTACGCATCTCCCTAAATCCTTCGTTTATTTTAACCCTCAACAATTTTCCAATCGTGGCAAGATAAATTTCAATTAATATCGTCTAGCTCGTGGTGAGTCATTTCTAATTCGATTCAATCATTAATTTGAATGATAACATTTTATAAGAACGTAAGGACGAAATGGTGTTTTGTAGAAACTATAAATGCCTTTACAAACAGTTTAACCTGATGGCTGCTATCACTTCGAATCATTTCACTCGTACAGACATGAATTACGTATTCCTGGCTTGAAAATACATTTCCCGATGTTTTCTCAGAACGTGTCGCGAAGTGCCGTTATCATCAACCGATGTTATTATTACTGCATGTAAACATACATTAATTCAAAAATAATAACGCACGTTAGATCCGTATTCTGATTATTACTGCAAAATTTAATTCAACCTCGTTAGATTATTCATGAACGGGTTTTCACAAACATTTTTATTCGTGTAGAAACAGTCTTCGATTCTTTAATAAAAGAATTACTTGCAGCCATCTTGTGAAAGGGGCAAAATGCACTTTTTTAAAAGAATAGTGCACATAATTGCAGAGAAAAACTATTACTATCGCGTTCTGCTGTAGCCAGACAATATCCCTTTCTAATACAACCAATTAGAACCAGAATGCTTTGTTAATTATATTGCGGTCTCGTTCCAAACAAAACTTTCCCTTTCGACCAATCTTACCCCTAAGCAGGGACAAAGCGTGGTGTATAATGTGACCCAATATTGTTTTCCCATGTTGTCGCTAGATGGTCGACAGCTCGAGGAATAACCGGCGCGGCGGATTTAATTATTAATTCAAAGTACGACGGTCTATCTAATTTTTCTTTCACAAATAAACTAATTAAAATGCAAGTGAACACGCCCTGTGATCCCACTGTATCGCATTGACAAATATCTGTGGTTCTCAGGAAGAACGCCGCATGTCGCATACTTTCACTTTTGAGGTTACTGGACTGCGGATTTTATGCATGCATGCATGTCAAAAATTAGTAAGTGTAATTTAAAAGAGTAAAAATAGTAGAAAAATTTAGAGACGCTGTTGTATTATTTTCAACTTATTGAACATACTAAGTGTATTTCACTCCAGCTTGTTGCAATCCAGGTGGAAAATTTTTGTTTTGCATAAAAATCCGCTGTCTAGCGATCACTATTGAATTTATTTTCATGATTCCTTTCTGGTAAAGATGTAAATCCTATACTATAGAGCTCAATTAACCTCTTCCCCTGGAAAATCGTGTCTGACTCGTGACGAAGATTCTGAACTCGCAATGACTCTAATAAACATATGTATGCCACTAATTTCCTTTAAACTTCTACTTTGGTTTTGTTAATGTACAGCCATTGGAGAATACCTAAGCATACAATAAATATAAAGTTTCCCCTTTTTTAGAAAATTATACGGACCACAAAAATGTTCTGATCACCGGAACCGTAAAATAAATCGTAGGGCAAGAGGTTAATGTATGAACGCAAATTTTTTGAAATTGTGACACGCGGCGTTTCTCCTTGCAACCGCAGGAATACATCGACGGGACTTAGCGGTTAGCCGGTTTGAAGAGAACCGATTAAGTAACCGCGGTCACGATATAAATTGCCCAAGTCAAGAGATCGTTGAGATTTTATAAGATTTCCCGACGCGCATTTGAAACGCATCAAGCTTCGGTTGCGTCGGTGTAGCGTGAGCGGATTGTCCAATAAGGTTTGATATCCCTCGTGTGGAGCCACCCCAGCGGAGATGTCCTTGGCCCATAGTCTACAAGCGTCGAGGTTGTTTATTGACGCAACCTTACCGTCCACGGCCTGATAGTCGCAGTAAATGCTGGTGGAGGACAGCACGGTGCTGACGCCAACTTGTTGCCGTTGGCGAGCGCATGCGTTTTCGGGGTAACACGTGTGCACTAGTGTGCAGGGCTGTCGCATTTCATGAAAATCCCCTCCACAGTGTTGTACCGGACTCTTTTAGAACCCGTGTCTTCTTTCACAACATATTATTCACCATTTCTAACATACCCCTTCGGTGAAACCGTTTTCTCATCGCTAACTGCGACAAACGACAACGTTCGATGTCGATCTTCTCATTGTTGACAGAACGATTTTGTTTCTTCTACCGATTGTCATTTCCTTGACAACCGCACTTACCAGTCGAATATTTCATTCCGAAGAGGGCATCGATTCGACGAGATAAACAGAATTTATAAATTATTCGATCGTTCACGATGTACAGGGTCACATATAGCGCGATAACAATGTCACTGGTGACCAGTGCCACCTACGTACTTGGCGTAGAGCGTCTGTCGAGTGAATTCGCAGTCGCGATATGATCGCGGAAATTTTTAGCTCCGGATAGTTCCACGAGAACAGTTCGGTTTCGGTTGATGTCGGTTTGTGAACATTAATCTGGGGCGAGCCCACTTTTCATACGCATAATCGCGTTTCCGTTCACTCGTCAGGGGTGTGGCGACATACGTGATCCTCTTCCGGCACGATGACGCAGATACGTAGTTTGTTTAACCGATCGTTATCTCTGGCAGAAAACTGTGCGATTAACGTACGTTAATCACTGTTCTCGCAAGTAAAGTGCGTGTACTACCATATATCACCGCAGTGTTGACCATCGGTGCATCGGATCGTCGTTATCATCGTGTGGGCGTAAACAATTCGATGTCGCTTGTAAATTGTCAAAACAAATAGTCGAGGCTCCCGTACGGTCATTACTGTTTGTGATCGATAGCAGCTTGGAGTATAAACCGTATGACAATCAATTCCTTCATTTCGTTGTTGTCTCGTAATTCCCTCCCCCGTTCCACACGTTTTAATTGTGGCTACTTTGATATTGGACAGGCTGTGTCGTTTCTTTTATCTGCGCGTTACACAACTGGTCTGAAAAACGGTGATATATGAATGTAACTAACAATACGTCGCCGAAAGTAATTATTACACGTGGTTGTGGAAACTGGAATAGAATAGCTGAAATATTTTACGCGAAACGCGTGTCGCGGAATCATGTATAATGGTAAGAGTTAATTATCCGACACCTACCCGGCTCGATGTTACGCAATTTTTGTTTCCCGTTATATGACACAACACGGTGTACAGTGTCAGTTATCACCGTTACTTGTGTTAGTATCGAGATCCACTAGCGGAATGAACATGTAAAAGAGAAACGAGAGATCAAATTTGTATCGTTTTAATATCAGTGACCTCGACGTGCCCTTGAGAAATTATTGATTGGAAGAATCGTACTCGTGTCAGAATCGTTTGTTTTGACAACAGATCGTAACAACATTATGAATACGGCCATTGTGCATGTATGAATAATACAGATAAAAAATATAATTGTTTATAGACTCGTTGCTATTATTAGAATGTATATGACAATTCTTTTGAACGGACGTTAGTGACTTCCGTTAATGTTTCCCGGAATTGCATGTATACTGACCACGATAAAAATCCTATTATGGAATTCCCCGGATATGCGACTATAACCTCGAAGATATCATTTGGTAGAACTGAATCTGTTGTAACTTGTTTGTTTTACGAATCCTGTCCCTGAAGAAAGAAATTTACCGCTATAACCTGGATTCACGAATTCGTACTGTGAGTATCGGTATCACGAATCGTGCCATGTTACTGTGTGTGATCTGCGTGTGTCTGTACAGTGTTTTCCCCTTATCATTGGTTATAAATATGAATCGAATGAGCGAAGACAAGTGATGTGAAAGACATTACATTTAACAAACAGCAACATGGATGTAGCGAGTGCAAAAGTGATACAATGGTTCAACGAACTCAGATCCCGTATTCATCTCTATTTGCACGCTCAAAATCGTAAGTTTGTGTGCGTTCAGAATATTAAATAGACAAGCCGTCGATTTAAACACGTGACGACGTGACCTGTGCTTTGACCATTGTAGTCCAATAAAGATTGTATTTGAAAAGTTCTACCGGCTGCTATTCTTTAAGTCGTTCAATAAATTACAATACACATTGAACGCTTATTTGTTTATTTCACGATAGAAAGTTTGGCTATGCGGTACTGCATTTTATTGCAAGCAGTTGGAAAAAGATTACGGAAAAAAAAGAAATATTACAGAAACTTTAGAATAATTAAGTATAACCGCAAGTTGATAAACAATTTCGAAATAGTGTAATTGCTATTTTATTTCGTAATTTATTTCGCAGTTGGTCCAATAAGGGCGGAAAATGGCGGGTCCCGAGGTGACGATCAGCGATCTTCGCATCAACATGACAGTAGCGACGAGAGGGTGGTTTTTATTAATGCCCCGCAACAGCCTGTGAAATATAAGAATAACCGCATTACCACCGCGAAGTACTCAATTCTTTCATTTGTGCCCATGTTCCTTTTTGAACAATTTCGTCGATATAGTAATTGTTTCTTCCTCTTCATCGCCCTTATGCAGGTATTTTGAAAATGCAACATATATTTCCTTTTTAGGTATATCTATTTCTCAATGTTCTATTAAGGTGGTAGACTCGTTTCCAGGACTCGTGTAGGATGCACCTTCTCATTTTTGGATAATGCGAAGCGCTAGATAAAAGATCAATCTAGGCATCGGTCGTTCCCAAATTTCCTATTTTTATGTTTACGAGGCATAATTTGCATTATTTGGCAGCCTGTAGCTGTTGCAGCTTTATGAAAAGTACTACATGCACAATTTTATTTCCGAATAATGCAAATTATGCCTCGCAAACTTAAAAATAGAAAATATGGGGGCAAGTGCGACCTAGATTGATCTATTTTCTTGCACTTTTGACTACTGAAAAACCCCATCTTTGAAAAATGAGAAGACGCATCCCACACTCTTGCAATCCTGGAAACGAGACTACCCTCTCAAGTATTATATATATATATTTTCTTTTAATCCCTGCAGCAAATACCAGACGTGTCGCCAACAGGACGATACACAACTTTGGTTCCATTAATTTTTATTCTTAGCGTGTCCGCATTAAAAGAGATAGTCGAGGATATTGTAAGTATTCAAAGTTCCTAGGAATGATTTAGTTTAATGCTGTGATCATTATTTCTATTGTTTTCTTTGCAGAAAAGGCATAGAGCAGATGATGAAATAAATATGCGTGAGGTAGAGGTTTTGAGAGAAGGACACTGGCAGTGGATCCAGTGGCGATGTATTACTGTTGGAGATGTGGTTAAGGTTGTGCTATATTTTTGTCATGTTTATCGATATGTTAATTATTAGTAATTCGCACAGTTTTTCTACGATATACGTAGGTTCGCAACAACAATTTCTTCCCTGCTGATTTGATCTTATTGTCGTCATCGGAGCCACAGGGTATGTCTTTTATAGAGACTGCCAATTTGGATGGAGAAACGAATTTAAAGATCCGACAAGCCCATCCTGACACTGCCAGTCTCTTGGATACTGCAGAATTAATGACGTATCGTGCAAATATTCAATGCGAACCACCAAATAGGCATCTATATGAATTTAATGGCGTGCTACGTGAAACTAATAAACGGTACGTTTATTCTCTATTAAAATTCAAATATGTTTTAATTGTATTTACACAAAATGTATTTATATTTTTTAGAAGCGTAGTTGTGGGACCTGATCAGGTATTACTCAGAGGTGCAATGTTAAGAAACACACGCTGGGTGTTCGGTGTAGTAATCTATACTGGTCATGATACAAAACTTATGCAGAATAATACTACTACTGCACCATTGAAAAGATCCACTTTAGATCGAATGACCAATACACAAATACTCATGTTGTTCTTTATTCTTCTTTTACTGTGTCTTCTATCTGCAATATTTAATGTTGTTTGGACGAAAGCAAACGGTGAAGGATTATGGTATTTAGGTCTAGAAGGTGATTAATCGATTTACATTCCTTTCAGATTACATTTATGGAACTCTGAATAATTATGTTTTTCTTTCAGGGGAAATACAGAAGAATTTTGGTTTTAACCTTTTAACTTTCATCATTTTGTTTAATAATTTAATACCGATTTCATTACAAGTAACGCTAGAAGTTGTAAGATTTGTTCAAGCTACATTCATTAATATGGACATTGAGATGTATCACGCAGAAACAGATACACCTGCAATGGCACGTACAAGTAACCTTAACGAAGAACTTGGTTTGGTCAGTTATGTTTTTACTGACAAAACTGGTACACTTACAAAAAATGTAATGGAGTTTAAAAGATGTTCGATCGGTGGTAAGGTGTACGAGTAAGTTCTTCAAACTGTATCATCTGTATCTATTGCATAACAATATGCATATTATATTGACTGAAACAGTAATATTTTGCAGTCTGCCTATTCTTGTAAACGGTGACGAAGGTGGTAGTACTACCAATTGCGAATTAATTAGAGATATTGTTGAAGGAAGATCACTACAAGATTCTTCTCGTATTGGTGATAAGAAAGTCGCGAATCATTCAAAAGTAGTGGATGAATTTATGGTCATGCTTTCAGTGTGTCATACCGTTATTCCGGAAAAGATAGATGAAACTATTATTTATCATGCTGCGTCTCCCGGTAATTATTTTCTACTAAGTCATAAATAGACGGCGGATCTTTTAAAATTTTCAAAAATGCTGGAGCATCAAATTCGACAGAATTTAGTACCATTTTTATTTATTTTAGACCTACAAATGAAAATAGGATTTTTATTTGTTACCACTCTCTTAAAATTTGTCTACGAAAATTGAAAATTGGATAAACATCTGCAGTCTAGTCATAAACTATATATTATATTAGAATTAGTTAGTAGTAAATATTATACTATTTTATGTTGTTGAACAGATGAAAGAGCGTTGGTGGATGGAGCACGTAAATTTGATTATGTGTTTGACACCAGAACCCCAGCCTACGTGGAAGTAATAGCTCTGGGTGAAAGACTACGATATGAAATATTGAACGTGATAGAGTTTACATCAGCTAGAAAAAGAATGTCAGTTATTGTAAAGGCACCCGATGGAAAAATTAAACTTTTTTGTAAAGGGGCTGATTCCGTTATTTACGAGAGATTGTGTCCAGCGCCTGTGGAAAACACAGACCCAGATCAGATCAGTTTAGATGATTTTCGAGATGCAACATTGGAGCATCTGGAACTGTTTGCAACGGAGGGGTTAAGAACGCTTTGTTTTGCTGTCGCTGATATACCTGATAATTTTTACCAAGTAATGCACTTTTACTCTTACTCTATTCACAATATGTTGCATTAAAAGTAACCTGTTTGTGTGCTTTTTAACAGTGGTGGCGTGAAACCTACCATAATGCAATAATCAGTTTAGGGAACCGTGAAAAAATGGTAGAAAATGCTGCTAATCTCATTGAAACAAAATTACGATTATTAGGAGCTACAGCTATCGAGGATCAATTGCAAGATCAGGTATGTAATTTTCATGAAATTATACGTTTGTAAAAATGATCATATTACTACAGAATTAATTCTCCAGGTGCCAGAAACAATACAATCTCTTTTACAAGCTGATATTAATGTGTGGGTATTAACTGGAGATAAGCAAGAAACTGCTATCAATATTGGATACTCTTGTAAATTAATTACTCATGGAATGCCGTTGTATATAATTAATGAACAATCTTTAGATGTAAGGAAAACAATACTTGTTTTCGATTGTACACATACTTGGAGATGTTGTTCTAATCGATATTAATTTTTAGAAAACGAGAGAGGTGATAATACAACGTTGTCTCGATTTTGGAATTGATTTAAAATGTCAAAATGAGGTAGCGCTTGTCATAGATGGAAGTACTTTAGAATACGCGTTATCCTGTGATATTAGAATGGATTTTCTGGATTTATGTTCTTCTTGCAAAGTTGTTATTTGCTGTAGAGTTACGCCAATGCAGAAGGCTGAGGTAATTCTTCCGTTCCATAAATATTTTAATTATTATGGATATTCACTCTAATGTATTTATGTACCCTATATAGGTGGTTGAATTAATTACAAATAATAAAAAAGCTGTAACTCTTGCAATTGGAGACGGTGCAAATGATGTAGCTATGATTCAGAAAGCCCATATCGGTGTTGGTAAGATTACAAATGTTGGATTACATCACGAAAGAAAGATTATACGATATTCAACATCGGTTTGTTTTATATCTAGGCATTTCTGGCGTTGAAGGTCTTCAAGCAGCCTGTGCTTCTGACTATTCTATTGCACAGTTCCGTTTTCTGAAACGTCTGTTGTTTGTTCACGGTTCTTGGAACTACAGTAGAATGTGTAAACTGATATTATATTCATTTTACAAGAATATTTGTCTATATGTCATTGAACTGTGGTTCGCTATTTATTCCGGCTGGTCCGGACAGATCCTTTTTGAAAGGTGGTCTATTGGACTTTACAATGTTGTAAGTGCCATATATAGTCATATAGTGATATTAATGTTTATAGTTAAACAGCGGATTTTATGCATTTATGACAAAAATGAGTAGGTGTAGTCTAAAATAGTAAAAACATTTAAAAAATTTAAATACACTATTATATTATTTCCAACTGATTAAACATGTTAAGAAAAAAATTAATGTGTATTTCACTCCAATTTGTTGCAGTTCATGTAGACAATTTTTATTTTGCATAAAGATCCGTTGTCTGTTTATAGTAATTACTAGAGGTGTGCTAGATTAGTATCGCACACCTCTAGTAATTATTTATTATATTATAAGTAGGTATTACAATTTACTTACTTTTATATACATGAAAATATTGTTTGTATAAGGTATTTACAGCTGCGCCTCCATTAGTTATGGGACTTTTTGATAGAGTATGTTCCGCAGAGACTCATTTAGCTCACCCTGGATTGTATGCTACTAAAAATTCTGGGCTATCGTCATTTAATATTAAGGTAATAATTTAAGATATAATTTATTATTTTATGCGAGACATCCTTTAACGCTATCCTCTCTCTTTTTTTAAGGTTTTTTGGGTATGGATTGCGAATGCTTTAATTCACTCATCTTTGCTTTATTGGTTGTCATTGATGGCTCTGAGGGAGGGCGTGGTGTGGTCAAACGGTAGAGATGGCGGATACATCGTTCTAGGAAACTTCGTGTATACTGTAAGTTACAAACTATATAATTACGGTGTCCCATTAATTGTGCACAACTACCTTGTTTTATATTATACGTTAGCGATCATTGTATAGATGTACTATGACTAGTTCAATGTTTTATATTATGTCTCTGTTAACAGTATGTTGTAGTGACGGTTTGTGCGAAGGCAGGATTAATCATAAACTCTTGGACGTGGGTTACTCATTTAGCAACGTGGGGATCTATTTTACTTTGGTTTTTATTTATTTTTATATACAGGTAAATAACACGATTTCTTTTGCTCGCATTAATAATATTAAAATATTCGTGATAACTATTTCGTTTCAGTAATTTTTGGCCTGCATTGAATGTGGGCGCTGTAATGGTAGGCAATGATAAGATGTTGTTTTCCACGCCTGTATTCTGGCTGGGTTTGGTACTTATACCGTTAGCAGTATTGTTACTGGATGTCACTGCTAAAGCGTAAGTATACCTCGTTTAATAGGGTTCCTTAACTTCTAATTACTAGCATGTAGCACTTACAATCTGAAAACTTTAAATAAAGGTGTCGACTACACCAGCAAATATGTATTTTGCATTAAAGTAGTTACTTCACTGACATAAATATTTATTTATGTTGGGGTCGTATAAAATTCCATGTGATCAGTTACATACGCAGAAAATAGTGTGCGAGTAACTAAAGATTAACAAGGTACTAAATGCTATGTGATCTTTAAGAATTTTTTAATATCATAAACATTTTTATGAAGTTTTCGCTGTTTAAAAGAATCTATATGCTATTATATTTGTGTGTTTCGTGAACGTAATGTTGAACATGTTTTGCGACAGTGTGAAAAATACGGTTTGGAAATCGCTGACTACAGCAGCTAGAGAAAACGAGATCAGGAAATCAGACCCTGGGGACATATTCAACGGCCAGGACTATAGAAGCTCGTAAGTTTTGATTTTCTTTCTACCAAACATTTTTACTTTAAGATACGAATCAAGTTATCGGTTCAAGCCGTGGAACTAGCATTAAAAACGATACCGTCGTAATAGAAAAAGTGTTAAGCTTTAATGTTTAACATATTACGCATGCAGTGACATACCACTATCTATCGGTAGCTTACTACTGGCAATAGTAAACTAGAGATAACGGTTCAGTCGCTATCAATAACATAATAAATGTTGTATTCAACAACAATGCAGAAGGATAAGACGGACACATTGCATGAAATATTAATAGATAAATTGTTGAGGAGCCATTCATTATCGTTTGACGTGCATGACTTATTGGATGTAGTTCTTTAAAAAGGAAAGCTCATATATTCATAACAAAATTGATTTTCATTTCGTAGAATAATCCTTGTATAAAAATGTTCACTAATCTCGAAATTCAACAACTAACACATGCATGCATATAGCGATATATTGTTTTAGTGAAAATAGTATTCATAAATTGCTTATTTTAATGGATTGGTTCCGCGAGACGTTCAATCGTGCCATGTCAATTAACGTTGTACTAACGATAATTATAGAATTAATGTTTATCGCATTTCCATTGAGTGGAATATTAAAAATTGCAACAGGAGGCCATATTCGAGGAGGCGATGGTTATTTTGGTGTTGGTCTTCGGTCTGGTCGCCGCGAAGACGAAATAAAATCAGAATATTCCCATTTAAGATCGCGGCACGTGATTTGTGGTTCACTCACGATACAGAGCACATCTTGCCTTCGCCATTCCGAGTTCCATGATCCCAAACAACCCACACTATCCTACCGAACCACAGGATTCCGTAAGCATTCCACGATTTTACTTCGCCCACTTATTCCCTACAAACTCCCGTGTTTGTCACGTGTTAATAACGTTTCTACATATGATATTATACGCACTGCAAAGTGTTGTGATCGTATTGTTTTTGTACACGTGTAGTACAAAATCTATTACATGTTTGTTATAAAAACGACACGAAAAATGTTTTCTTCTCTTCCTACCTACTAGAAGTAGAATCAGTTTGTAAAGTTAAATAATCAACAACGATAGGAGAGAATTTTTTCTTTTTTTTTTTGTCGGTTGTATCATTTACGTTGCTAATATTTGATTGGTTTATGGTAATGTTGTGTAGTTCGTAGCGATATACCTAGCACACCGTGCACGCTCCTTCCTCCAACAGTTTATTTAGGATTGTTTTGCAGTGTGAGCGATAGAGTAGAGCGATTACAGGTAGAGATGTACATAATCATTCGGAGACCAAGGCTTCCATGAGAAATATAACGCATTATAATCGCATAGAAGACAATTTTGTTCGTAGAATTATTTGATTTATTTAATCATTGCATGTTAATACGAATTTTGTTCAGAAGTAGACCGATTAAATGAAATGATTGATAATATTGTACATAGCACAAGCTTTATTTATTTCGAGGATTAACTGTCCGTTTGTTTAACATTGACTACATCTGTTGGTATACAATATGGTATTTGTTTGTTAATGCGGTTTTCTGGTATGTTTTATTCGCGGTATCCCGTGAAGGCCTGTGCATGCCATCGCCGACCTCGCGAGGTGTAAGTATCCCCCAGTAGTACGTAACACGTACCGCTCCTGTAATTTTACACTTTCAGGTGTTAGCAATGCGCCTAGCTAGACCGCATGGTCGTGTTCAACGTTACGCTTGCGAGGGCACCGCAACACGACCAGACACTAACACACTTATTACACCCACAAACATTTCACGCTAATTTGATACTCTTTTTGTGTCAAGGTGTGCGGGGCATCGGGTTCACACTGCTAGAAGGACGGCGGTTACGTTCTTCGCACAATAATTTCAAATGTTTCTGTCAACGCTGCAATCACCACTTGAAAATTGACTAACGCTTACCAAATTTTATTTGGTAAGGAATTGGCCTTCAAAATTTCAGATTAAAATCGCACGTATTTCAAAATTTTACGCAATCCTGATCTTTATTAAATTTAACAGAAGTGCAAGTACTTCATTTTTCAAGTTAACGTTCATCAAAGTCGGAGATCGTCGGATCTGCTAGCGAAGTTCTAGAAAGTTATAAAATTTGTTGTAGGTAACGTGTTGTCTCATTTAATGAAACAAAGTGCTCGTTGTCTATATCATCTATAGGGATTAACAGAAGTGCAAGTACTTGAATGAATCCTCCATTCTGTAACTAACAATAAGTCAGCAGCATTGACAGAACATATGATTTCTTAAGAGGGAGGGTAGCTTATCGATCACTGTAGAACATCGATATTGTATGTTGTCTTATCTCTAAGTGGGCGATGCAACCAGCAAGAAATTGCACAGCATACTGTCTGTTAATAATTGCACCGCATGCATCACTATTAGACCAGTGGTCGTCCGATAGATTTATCAAGAAACGTGACAATTGCTCGCCGTCGAATTGACGAAATTCTCAAGGCGATTAAATACATTCGATTCAGAATAGCACGCTTGCGTTCCTCGGCGTCTACGATTTAAAACGGTTGCGAATGAGGACAATTGGTGGCCATTCGAAGGTTTCTTAAAAAAAATATGTTTGAATGCACGGCTTTGCAGATTGACGGAGACGGCGCGGCTACTGAAAAACGTTAAAAGCGTTTTCTCCAGGCGATCGAACGCCGCCTCCTCCAGTGTTAATGTCGAGGTGGAGCTATCACGTAAGTTGTTTTGTCTGTACAGCGACGGGCTGGGATCGAAAAATTCTTCGTTTCAATCCTTCACCGGAATAGAACAGATCTTTCTTCGGGAGTCGATCTATAGAAATACTGTCTGCTTTCTAAGCTCGTCGCGTGGTACCCTTTTGGTTTGTCTCTCTAACAAAATACAGCCATTAGCACTCGCTTCGATGTTCACGGCTTTCGGCTTTTTCAACTAAAAGAGTAAATTCGTCGACAAGCTAATGACTCTTCACGACAATCGCACTTGCACTATTTTACTCTGTGCCTTATAGTCTCTATATTATACGTGTATAATATATTATATCTTATACCACATTATGTGGACTCTCGTTTCCAGGATTGCAAGGGTACGGGAAGCACCTTCTCATTTCTTGATAATGCAAAGATGGGGTTTTTCAGTAGTCAAAAGCGCTAGATAAAAGATCAATCTAGGCCGCAATCGCCTTCAAAAGTCCTATTTTTATGCTTGCGAGGCGTAATTTGCATTATTCGGTAGCGTGTAGCTGTTGCAGCTTTATGAAAATAGCTACACGCGCAGCTGTATGTTTCCGAATAATGCAAATTACGCCTCGCAAACGTAAAAACAGGACTTTCGAGGGTGATCAAAACCAAATTTCCTATTTTTACACGTCTACGAGGCTTAATTTGCAATATTCGGCAGCATGTAGCTGTCGCAGTTTTATGTTTCTGAATAATGCAAATTACGCCTCGTAAACGTAAAAACAGGACTTTTGAGAGCGATGGCGGCCTAGATTGATCTTTTATCAAGCGGTTTTGACTACCGAAAACCCCCATTTTTGCATTATCGAGAAATGAGAAGGCGCACCCTTGCAATGCTAGAAACGAGTTCAACCCCCTTAACAATCTGTTCGTACAGTCCTAGTTGCTAGATCTTCGTACTTTAACTTTCGAAAGTATAACTAACAGCCATCTCCTTTCAATTCTCGTCCTTTCTGAGGAGAAACTTCCTCAGGTTGTCAGCATCGGAGACGGGCGCATTTTTGTACAAGTGAAAGAAGATTATGCAAAGAGAAATGTTCGTCTTCCTTTGCTGTTCTCAGAGATGAATATCATTCGAAGGAAATTGTATAAAAACGTCGCCCGTGTTCAGTAATCTTGTCTAAAAACTGTTCTAACCCGTCTATTAACTCTAACTACTGTAGATTGTGCATGTATACTGACCCTTTCATGTTATGATAACAGAGACTAATCGGTTGCGATCTTTCTTATTGCACATGCTACACGAAACAGACGGATTTGCGTTCTCTCAAGAGGAAGGAGGCTCGGTGACACAGACGGATGTGATCAGAGCCTACGACACAAATCTTCCGAAACCCGGCGGCATGTGATCTTAACGATAATTATAGAGATACGACTACGTGTACTATAAACCACAGGTACCTTCACTGAAGCCGATCAAAAAAAAAAAAAGATGAAGACGAAAGAAAACCAGAAAAAAAGAAATATAGTACACACAAAAAAAATGAAGAGAAGAGAAAAAAGAAGAAAATAGCTGGAAAATCGGTAATCGCCAAGCCCTACGTAACGCCTGTCTATGTTTCACGACTGACTCGATGTATCGCCTCGTTCTCCGCTAATTGAGAGCTCATCATTCTCGATCGACAATGGGCCTCGGAAACCTATAGTATTAGCATGACTATCAGAAAACGATGATCCATTCGTTTTTAAAATCATTACGAACGGAGGAATGGGGCCTCTGTTCTTAGATACTTCTTTTTGATACTCTACGAGAATTTATTGTATTTATGGTACATAGTACACTTCGGACCTCGTCTACCGAGACCTTATATGTATATTATATTGTACTGTTCGTGACAATTGTCGTCGCTGTTCGGGCATTTTTGATGCAGTGCATTTGTGATCGCATTTCACTTTTGCCTTTGAAGTTTAGGAAGCTCCGCAGTTTCTCCACGGTTTTTCTTCGGGTACATAGTGCAACAGGAACCGCACGTTCGACCGAATACGTTATTCATTAGTTGTACAGAGTGTTTCAAAGCTCGAAACCTGAAGACGCGAAGTTGCACGAGTTGCTGGAACTCATTCAGGAAACAAGACGCTCTATAGAGACTATGTTAGTTTTGAAATTAATCGTTTCAGATTTAATCTTGAACAGTAATGTTAAATGTTACCCCACTTAGACATTAGTCATTGTAACTTCTTCGCTTATAAGAAAAGATTAGGAACCCATCTTTACGTGGGTCGGGCCTAAGCAGAGAGTCATTGAGTAGCGCTTTTTAATTTTAGAACGGAAGTTGGACGGTACTAGTCTTTGTAGAGATTATATACTGGAACTTTTTGTCTCGCTTACTACTTCGACGAACAGTATACTCGTATGATTTATTGTCATCGTGGAATGTTGGAATCTTTTTAAGAAGCGGACAGGTATTTCTAAAACAATATTATTTCTGAAGCCGTTAATTTGACTTTTTCTTGTTTCTTTCAATGAATTTCATCAGTTTGTCAGTTTGCACCCGACGCCTTTGAAACATTCTGCGTATTTGGTGAACACCGAAATTCTATTTGTCTTTCGATTACAAAACGACCGATTCGCCAGCAATGTATCTATATATTTTCTACGTAGTTGTATAACCTTTGTCCATCTTTCTCTTGAATTTCTCCGGAAATAATCTCGACTATCGCAATCTAGAGAACCATGGGTACGTTGCTGCGGCAGCTCTTCGTTGATAATGTTCGGCCACTTAACAATTCTGCAATCATATGAACGGAAGAGCATCGATAGGGAATCGAATGGTTGACGGAACAACGGAAGAAACTACGAACGCAGGCATAATAAATAGAAATGCTAGTCCCTAATATTTTGTTACCCTAAAACCAACGGAACCATTGTGAAATACTCTTCACATAACGAGTTCTCCGAATAATACTTGTAAATATAGTAGCTAAAGAAATTCGTTTGCGCGACTGGCGATACGTAAGGCGATCGCAGAACTATGCTTCTGATCGGCGAACAAATACGCTCGTTCTAAAATACGTATTGAGAAAAAAAGAAAAGTCGACGTGGTGTATGAGAAAAGTCTGTCTGCGTGCACACGTCGCGACATAGCCTCTCCCCAGAAAGTAGTAGATTATATTTTTGAGAAGAATAACGTTAACGAAAACTTCAAACGCTCCTGTCGATCATAATCAACGATCATCGGAGAATCATGTTCAGCATCGTGCCAGAAAAAGACTGTTCCCACTTGTTCTACGCTGTTCGATTAATTCGCTCGTTGTTTCATTCGTCTTTTTCGTTTTTCTTTTTTTTACCGTTGACTATTACCTTATTACTGTAAATACGATAAATATTGCGTGTTATCTAGTCACGGATTCGATATGGATCTTTCCGTTCAAGATTCACTCTTCCGCCCATCACGAACATTCATTTTTAAGTTGATGACTGATTGAATTTTACTCGAGAGAAAGTGAGAAAGAGCGTGTATGCTTGCGAATCGAAGAAAACGATTTATGTGTATATGTATGTATAGAGACCATTATATATATATATATACATTATGTTCAGAATAAAATGATGATGAAAAAACCCGCTATGTTTTTGTAACTATGGATGTGCATACAGTGGTCCGCTTGTGCGAGTGGATAGGAAACTTTTATTAAGAAGATAATAAGTATGTGGGTACAAAGCACATGTAGATACAATTGTTCCAGCAAGCGATCGATGTATATAAAGTATATACATATATGTGTATGTGTATACATATCTATATAAATTTATTTAATTTATACAATTGTTTTATGTCTCTTTTATTTACTTGTCGGTTCGAAACTTCTCTGTCTTGTTGATGTAGTCACGTGGTGTATAATGTCTGACTTACTGCCTGCGTTTTGCTCGTAATCGTGTAAAAGTTATGTAAGGAGCTACTTTCTTTTGTCCTCTGTCTTTCCATTAACGATAATATATTGCCACCTATTTGAAATCCGTTTCGTTCAAGTTATCTTCGACGGTTCCAGCTTGAGACTAATCAAAAAATTCTCCCTGTCTTCCCTGTATCTAGACTTTAGCAGAAACTCCCTCGTAAACGAGTGTCCCGGGAAATCATATCCTCGAGCCCGTTTCTGACACTCCATCAACCAGGACACGACATCAAGGACCCGTTTCATCCTTGGATCCATATTCCTAAATCTTTCCTGCTCCTTGGCGAACGATCTGCGCTTCAGGATGGTGTTACGCCACTGGTAAAAATACTTCCACGCCAAATTCTGCTCCCTGGATGTCCAAGGTAACTCCGACTGTTCCGCACGGTTCGTCCCTGGATATTTCCTGTACTTCATTCTTGTCAACACCGTAAGAATACGTTTTCCTACGTTTGGTTTCTCCTTCGTGGCCTGGTTATTTTTCAGATCCGACGAGTTTTTAACCGTGTCCAACCGATCTGCTTCGATCGAACGTTGCTGAAGCATTCTACGCTTAGAAGATGAAATATTGTTGTTGCATTCTCGGCGAGTTTCTATGCTATCGAAGTCTAGAAGCTTTGTCAGAAGATCACCGACGAATGGCATTGACGGTGGATTTCTCTCGGCTCTAGTCCAGGCTCGACGGTACAACATGGCGCAGGAGCTTTTGTACATTTTGCAGAGACGCTTCATAGTCTCGTACCTGAAGAATTAATAAGAAGGCCATTTTCGAATCTTTTGTAAAATTTGAGAATGCTTTTTGCTGGACTGCCGATTTTATGCATTTATTACAGAAATTAATAGATCGAATATAAAACAGTAAAAAGTTTTGTGAGATTCAAACATTGTATTAAGATGATTAAAGTAGGAAATGAACATGTACGTAGTAATATATACTTTATTTCAAATTGGAAAATGAACGTGTACGTAGTATCTTGCAATCGATGCCGACAATTTTTTTATTCCACAAAAATCTGTAGTTTAGTAATAATTGGACTGTGCGGATCTTTATGCAAAATAAAAATGTTCGCATCGATTGCAAGAGCCAGATAAAACTTGTATTCTTCTCTTAATTATCGTATCAAGCTGAAAATAATACATTGATGTTCTTAAATATTTTTAACATGTCCACTGCTTTAAATTGTACGTACCCGTTTTTGCCATAAACGCATAAAATCCGCAGTCCAGTAACAATATACCTGTTCGCATGATGAACGCGCAGGTACGTCCAGCTGTTTTGCATCCTGTAAATTGCGGGAGCTTGTAGACCGGTCAAAATGGACCTGCACGAATGAAAATTTCCCATGGCGAAACACTTGCTGGCAGCGTTCACGAGTCTCGCGATAATTCTACACCTGACGCCTAATTTTTTAATCGCAAGAATCTCGCTGACTACCAGACAAGAGATCCTGTGACTGAAGGCTACCCAGGCCGCCAGATTAGGCGCATTTTTCGAGCTCCGTTGATACACTACGATCTCGATCTCATCCGCGGGAATTCGTACAAAGAGATCGCGATCTATGAGGGTGACCTGCGCGGCCAACGTCGTGCTATTTATGTCCCAAATGGTAATCCTGAAATCCATCCTTAACAATCTTCTTAATTGTATCGTGTCATTGTTCTCCAGGTCATCGTGTCTCCGTTTCTTCTTGGAAGATCCATTCCCGGAGAAGATTCTTTCTAGGAAGCTAGGTTTCTCTTCGGCGACGATGACGGAATCCTCTTCGCACTGGTATTTCTTCCTCCTTGTAAAGAAGTTCCGTTTCGCTGGTTTCTCCTTCACCTGTCGGTAGGTCTTCAGGTGGTTCAAGTGCTGCCTCAGCTCTCTGTTACAAATAAATTGTTTAAAGTTTCATTTCGGTTTGAATACAGTAAAGTCGCGATCTAACTCGAACAGGCAGAGATCGTGTAGGGAAACTAGTTTTTAACGAAAGTACAGGGTGTCACCCTCGAAGATTAAAAATCTTAAATCTTCAAAAAAAAATTGTTGGTCTTCTTTACCTCTTTTTTCACGTTTAAGGCCAATTTTGCAGGGGGTTCCTTATGTCATTTCCAACTAAATCGGGAATGTAGAATCGCGCTATGGTGTCCGCGACATATAATTTTGTGACACGCTGTACAAAGGATGCCGAATGTAGAAAAGGACAGCACGTAAACCCTCGCGGGGATGCCTACCCAGTGGAAGGAGTAGGCGAAGGGACAGTAATCGTGGAGATTCTCAGGAAGCTAGATCGCGACTTCACTGTATTATGTTTTATCGCTACCTGTAAGCAGCAGAGGCTGGTCTAGGACGGTACCAATATTCCGGCGTCCAGAATAGTACTACGCGTCCTTTGGCGGTGGTTCCAATGGACCCGTGTCTACCTGACTGCAGAGATGTGTAAGAAATACTAGCAGATAGTTGACGTCGCGATACAGGAAGCTTCAACTCTGTGTCCGCAGGTTGTCTACGAATGGTAACCAAACTGAAGGATCTCCGTCCCTGAAGAGAACATCGTTCGCCAGGTTGAACCGTCCAGGGTCCGAGGGAGTGCAGAAAATGAGCTGCCGTACATAAACCGTATCGTCTAAAGTGTCTGGGACGTTTCGAAGATGTGGAACGACGTTTCCCTCCGTTCTCCCAGAGTTTCACCGCGTTCTCCATCAGCAGACAAAAGTCCTGGCCGCCATGTTTTACGGGATAGCATTCTGTCAGCACTAAATTAGAGTGACATTTCTCCGATACGCCGAAACCGAACCGCGATATTCTTCCTGTTAAACATTTCTTAGGTAGCTTCGACTCTTTTTCATCTTCTTCATCCTCTTTGTTCTTGTACCATACGTTTCGCTTCTCCGATTTGTCTTCCACGATCACACTCTGGCAGGGACAACTCTGACAGTTTGTGTAGAGCATCTTCGTGTTGCAGTATCTACGATTGTGGTCCCTGATGAACAACACGTCGCAGAGTTCACCGTTTCGGGTTTTCTTGTCGAGGCAGTTACATGTTGGCCAGCTGAAGCTGACTTTATCGAATTTAGTCGGCGACAGATCCTTCAGCTCCGTAGCTACGTCGTCCAAACTGGCACCCGCGAATCGCACGGGGACAGGCGCGTATTCGCCGTTGGATAGATCATTGTAACCAGGCCCGAGGTATAGATCCTTCTGCGACCATGTTGGTGGAACATAGTCGCCTGCTCCTCCATAGTGCGCCCAGACCCTGCATTTGTTAACACAATAGTTAATTTGAGATTGATATACAGTAAAGTCCCATTCTAAGTCAATTTTTGGGTCTGTGTTGTGACATAGAACGGAACAAGTCACTATTCTTTTATAGCTTATATCGTATACTATTTACATTGTATTTAGTGTGATTTTAATCAGAAAAATACCACAAATAAGTTGGTGAAAGTCCCATAAAAAAATAATGAAAAATAAAGAAGTTTTGTAATTAAATCTGATAAGTAGATAAGTAGTGGTCCACAACGAGGCAACTCGAGCTTCTTGGTCCCTCGCGGGGTATGCCCCCCAGTGGAGTGGGTAGGCGAATTGACTTAGAACGGTCTCCTCCGTCGGACTTACAATGGGACATTACTGTAGTTACCTGCAAATCGCCTTTTTCCCTCTCTTTTTGAGTTTCTTCTGAATCTCAATCTCCGACGACAGTAAATAGAAAGTAGTAGTACTCGATGAACTCGCTGCAGTCGTTTCAGATAGGGAACTTCCTTCTCTTCTTTTTGCCAGTAGCTTCTCCACTTCTTCGCGCCATTTGCTCCAAAAAATCTTTCTCTTTTGAATGCCGCCGAGCTCGTAGTACTGTACTCTTCCGTCGACGAATCTGATGATGATAGCACCACTTAGACTGGATACATCAGTGACAAATTTTTATTTACGAAGAAAATTTTATTAACGAACCTCTACCTTGCCTTTAAAGTATGGCGACGCCGTCTGTTGAACACGCTTAGGGTAACGTATTGAAGAGGATACACGGATATCAGCTCAAAGCTCTCGATACTAGGATCAAGACCACGCGGACAGTAATATCTCTTGCCTTTGAAAACATCTGCGGCTATAATCAATTTGGTTGGTGTAAGACCGATAGAAACTTGACGAATTCCTCGACCGCTTCTCGTGGTCTCTGCAAATGGAGATTCCACGAGGATTGTATCTGCAAAGTCAGAGTATTCGGAGGTCAGCAGCTTCTGAATCCTATTATGTTCCACGTCGTTGCTCTTCGTTTGACGACGAAGAGTTTGCATCGTTTTACACGACGAGCGCATAATGTATATATTTTGTTTGAATCAGGAGGACATCTCTGAGATGAGTTCGTCATTTACAAGATTTTATGTAACCGGAGAATTTTACAGTAAACCCTGAACGACTGATCTTTGCAGGTTGTCCGTTCGGGATAGGTTAACAAAGTTTTTAATGAATTTGCGATTGGGTGATACAGAATGAATTCAGGTTTCAATCACTTCTCGATGGTCGCGCGAGGCGCTCAACATTTTAGACATTCTGTGCCTCTCAGCGAGGCTGTGTTTCGTATATTATACATATAATGTACAAATTTGTGATTTTTGTTCAAATTGGCATCGTTATATTTAATCATATCAATGATCGTCACCGGTAGGGTGGTTCTTAGTTATAGTTCTTGCGTGGTTTTCAATATACAAATCCAATAAATGCAGGAAAAGATCGTTAAAAAACTTTCGTTCAAAAAATATATTTAAAATCGATTTTTTTTGCAGTTTTCAAGAAAACGTTACAAACAGAAGTTAACTACAAATTCCGATACAGAAAACTTCGTTTTCCCGTTATCTGTAGGCACTCAAACTTTGCACAGATTTTTTTTTAATTATTTGGAACAACCCTGAGCGATGCCGTCAAATCAAGAAGCATAATTATTTTTTTTCTGTTTTAAATACTGAAATAAGGTACGGAAAAGAAAATTGAATATTTTTTATTTTTATCATTTTTATGCAAGCTAATTGATGTACTTAAAAAAAAGAACTAATCCAATCGGGTTGAAGAATTAGACACTGGCGACCTCCACAGGGTGTTTGGCACTTGATAACATGCCGTGTTCCAAGATTACTTTATCTACCAGATGACGGATGTGGGCAAAGTGCTATAGTCTGTTGAGAAGCCGCACTTCATTCTTATTATTTTAAATATTGTTAACTCATTTTGTCAATTATAATTAGGGAAAAGTTAAATTTTAATGTAGACGTTGATAATACATATAAAATCTGTATATTTCCTCAAAACTTACTTTATTTAACAAAAAAGATAGTAATACATATGCGATATTAAGTATAAAATACTCACTTATGAAAAGATTTACAAAATATTACATAAATATACTTGTGTATCTCGTTCTTATATCGACATCCACCATTTTGTATTATCTTTTGACGCGACTTGTGGGCACCAGATACATCGTTATCTTGGAACACTGCGTCCTCTGCATATCCTATACCTATGTGTTATATTGGCGGGAATGTGCCGAATCAATCTATTTCGGACAAAGAGACTCCAGGACGTGTCCTACGAGTTACAAAATATACACAAATACGCTTGTTATACATTCATTTTTTTGAAACAAAGCATACTAATTTTTTTAAATTCCGCGGAGTGCTCAAGGTACCTCATTTTATTGAGAATCTTACTTTACTGGCTGAAATCGCCGCGCATGCGCGTGAAATTTTGCACCTTGGTTGGTTGTTTCCAGTTCTTTCTTTACTCTACAACTGCGTAGAGATCAGTAGAGATGGCGTTGGAGAACCGGAGCTCTACCTGCCAAATTCAAACTTGTCATTTTAAATTAGTTTGTACCGTTTTTTCCTCACATGTTAGTGAGTCTATATTTTGCACCGTAGGCCTTATGCCTTATACCATCACTGCGTTACACGCGACCGTGTATTGTGTATAGTGTATGACCAGTATGACCCGGTGTCCGGAATTGTTGTGTCCATAAATTGTATAATAACGTTCTATGTATTTTGTACGCCACAACTGGATTAAAGTCTTACATTTCGAGTGATTCCGAGTAACTTGTACTAATTCATTTGCGAACACGCAATACACTCCTCATTCCTTCAGACTGCTTCTATTTTTATTAGTTTTTAATTTGCTTTATCATATATTATAACATATTTTCGTAACAGCGACAGCGATATACTGAGTGAAACATGGCAACTGGAACTAGAAATATTTTAACCATACAACAACGGTTGGATGTCCTCAAGGATTTGGAGGAATATGATATTTTCACTGTCGCCAATAAATACGGTATAACCCCGTTTAGAATTCGCCGGATACAAAACAATGCTGCAAAACTTTCCACATTTACCAAGCACCAGAAACGCCACAAATTTGCGCGCGCGCCAATATATCAGGAATTGGAGGATCGTTTAGTCCCATGGTTTAAGGAAAGAAAAGCCCTCCATGATAATATAACAAACCGCATGTTAATGGAAAAAGCAATTGAATTGAGAGATTCCATAGAATCCTGCTCTTCCTTCAAAGTAAGTAGAAATTGGCTTCGCAGATTTAAAAAAAGCCACAACATTCGTGTTATGAAAATAAAGGGAGAAAAAGACAGGAAAAATAAAAATACAGCATGGTTATTTGTTCATGAATTAAATCAATTAATCAAGAAAGAGAACATTGCTTTAGAAAATCTTTATAATATGGACGAAACAGGCTTGTTATGGAAAGCACTACCTTCGAAACCTCGAACCGGAGTACAAAAGGAATGTGTCGGTGGATTTAAATTAATGCTAGAAGAAATAACAATAGGATTATGCGCGAATGCAACTGGCACACATAAGATTATGCCCTTAGTTATATACAATTATAAAAAGCTGGGAGCTTTAAGAAATAGAATGGAAACTCTTCCGGTGGTTTTGAAATCTCATAACAGCATTTGCTTGACTCAAGAAGTATTTATAGACTGGTATAGTAATTATTTTATACCTAGCGTTAGAAGGTATCAGTTGGAAAAAGGAATTTTAGGGAAAGTTATTTTACTAGTGGATAATTATTCAGGGCATAAAAATTTATTGAATCATCCACAGGATGACTACTTCAAGATAATGTATCTACCTACCAACACCACGTTATTAATACAACCGATGCACCAGGGAATAATCATGAAAACGAAAAGGGGGTTTCGACATCGAATGATGCAGACTGCATTCAAATACAGCGAAGAATTGGAAACATTTTGGGAATGGTATAATCTACAGCATTGCATAGATATGCTAGCTTCGTCGTGGGATGCGATAAGCATTAGATTCATCAAGAACGCGTGGAAGAAGATTATTGGTTTTACAACAAGAAATATGATCGAAGAAGATAATCTAATGCATGAAATGCAAAGTTTCATGACTGCTGTCTCTAAACAGGATGTAACGTTGGAAAATGTAAGACAGTTTTTATATTACTGCGAGTTGCGTGAAAGGAAACGCTTCGTGGACATGGAAGAAGATGAGGAAGATGATGAAAATGAGTCTGGGGAAAACAATGAGATTGAAATGAGGGAAGACAACAAAATTGGAAACGAAGAAGACGATGAAATAGAAAACAGAGAAGACGATGAAATAGAAAACAGGGAAGACATCAAAATAGAAAACGGAGAAGACTATGAAATAGAAAACAGGGAAGACATCAAAATAGAAAACAGAGAAGACGATGAAATAGAAAACAGGGAAGACATCAAAATAGGAAACGGAGAAGACGATGAAATAGAAAACAGGGAAGACATAAATATAGAAAACGGAGTAGACGATGAAATAGAAAACAGGGAAGACATGAATATAGAAAACAGAGGAGACGATGAAATAGAAAACGAGGATGAAGATCAGGGACACCAAGACGAGAGTAAAGAAACAAACAATGACAGGGATAAAAATGAAGAAGCTAGCGAATTGCGAAAATCAGTATGCGAAGGTATTAACGTCAGCGAAACTCAGAAACAAGAACTAGAATATATATTCCTAAGATTGAAATCGTATAATCCCTATGTGCCATTGTCGACGCAACGACATTTGGAGGCTATGAAAATTTGTTACTTGGGAGACTCGGAAGAATAATATCAAAACATTTTTATGGAAGAATTCATTGTATCGTCGATGTCTCCTAACGTGGTACGTGGAAGGAATGTGTAAGGAATTTGCAAAGAAACTGTGTGATTGGTCAGGTGCACACAGTTGAGTTATACGCATCTGGCTATTCGCTGGGAAGATTACCACTACTACTTCAGATATATCGGACGTGTGAAGGTGAACTTCACTTACAAGACATTGACAATACTTCATCTGTTCAGCACTACAAAACACGAAGTCGTCTACTACAACAACAGAACGACGAAAAGCTATACATGGGATATTATAAAGATCAAAGGTAAGCCATTATAAATTATTAGATAAGTAAAAATAATCAAAATTATGCTGTGTATACTTAATCAGAAAAATCGAACACAGGTCACCGTCATCGACGAGTTCGACGAGACTGATCCCCGATTGCCAGGGGTCAACATGCGAGGCACGGAGAGTAGCACGTCCCTGTGGTTCCCGGATTAGAACAGCCTATGCATAAAGGCAGCAAGGGATACCTGATAACTTCGGTTCAAGTTCCAGAGTCTTTACACAGTGTAATATGTAATAAGTATATAGTTACACAGTGTAATATGTATATAAGTATTAGGTCGATTTCCTTCACGTTAAAAGAAAAGTACCGCTTTGACCCGATGTTGACAGGTTGTTTCAGGATCATTTCAAAGTCATGCGAATATCAGCACGATACGTGCCCCTACGCGATACGCAACAACTTTTATCTGAATCATTCTTTTGTATCTTTTATATTTTTTGAGATATTGGACTGTTTACAATAAATGTTTTGTAATGGACATTTAAGCTTTCAATGGAAAAATGCCGATCCTCTCAAGATTTTTCGAGATATTGAACTGTATACAATAAATGTTTCGTAATGAACATTCAAGCTTTCAATGGAAAAATGCCGGCCCTCCAACCCTTTGCACTCGAAACTATTTCAACTCAAAAATTAAACATTTCCTGCGCGACCTAGAATAATTCCATTATCTATATAATTTTTTTCATTTTGTGAATATGAAATTGATATAATACCTGATACAATTCTTAAATATTTAGTAATTGACTAGATACCAGCATATTTAATGATGTGAACAATATTCCGAATAATGGTACAACAATATTTACTGGTGACACTGAGCCACCACTCGAGTGTTAAGGGTTAAGGAATAGGATTATTAGGTAAGGAAAGAAAGTGGAGGTGAATACTCGGAATCCATTAGGTATCATTGTCTTTATTTTTCAGTTCGATGCCTCCATCGAGTTTCACGGCTCGCGTACATAGCCGGCGACGGAGGGGACTAAGTTTAAAGACACGGGCTTACGTGGTAAAAGGTGTCGCAGTGCCTTGTCTCGGTTAATAAGGGTATCAGCCGTTTTTTTTGTTTAATAACTCCTTACTCGCTATAATACGATAATAAATAACATATAAAAAAAGACGTACGGGTAAAAGACGTAAAAAAGAAGCTCGCCAATAGGGTGAGCGGTTTTTCGTCTACAATAAAGTCGATGTAGGTTTTCGAAAGAGCGTGCAAAAATGTACATTGTGGCAGAGGTACAAGGTGGACTCCTAATCGATCCGTTCGACTTATACGACATAGCTACGTAGCTTTCTATCGGTTATTCTGCTCTGGATTCACTTTAATCGTGACTTTGTTGCTGAGAGCTGACGCAAGCTTCTCGACGCTGCTCTGCGGCAGTTTTCCTGGTTCCGAATTCGTTGTCTCGTTGTTGCACGTTGATGCGTTTTCGGGGATCGCCTTGATTGCTGATTGTCCCTCCTAAGAAAGACAAAAGACATGAAAACTCCCACGGTCTTAATTTGCTACTACAGTCCCAACGTTCTCCACAAAACCTACTTATTAACTTAATTCCTAGTTCTGTCATTTTTACTCACATAAACGGGATCTATTGTTCGGTAGCAACTTCAGCCGAAGCTAAGTTTGTTTACTGTTCGAGGATATCATAGAGCTATCCGAAATACTCGAACAGCTGAATCATTCTCACCGGAGGACGCGTTATTGAGTAATTACAAGAACGTTGGTTGGTCTATGTCATCAGTGTACTGCAATTTTCGTAGACGAATTTTAAGAAAATCGAATCAAATCGGATCTTATTTTCTGTGGTAGTAGTCTTTTCACATCCGAGATAAATTAAAATCGTACTAAATTCCGTCGAATTTTATACTCTGGCATTTTTTGAAAACTTTTAGAGGCCGTAATTTACGTAGACAGTGGATCCTCGTGTAGAATAAAATTATTCTAAGCCAATCATTCATTCATTTCATTCATTTTTACGAGTCGAACGTAATGCGACAATATTCTTAAATTCTTCTAGCGACCAACCTACATCCACGCACACATTCTCTATTTCCTCAACTGTTCCGAATGAACGCCAACACCTGTGAAAAAATTACAGCGAACGTACCCCATCAGTCTTTCTTCTTAGGTTCGATCTCTGCAGCGTAGCAGCCAGTTCGTTCTGCAATCTGGACACAACTGGCCCGTTCGCTATTTCATTGGTACCGTTTTTCTCTGGTCGTGTCTGCTGCGACAGAAAGTCCAGTTTCGAGGGTTGCTTAGCTTCTCCTTCATAAGCTCCTATTCTAATGGCGACCTTTCCTGCCGCAGGCTTCGGTATTTGTCCGTTCATAGCGGCTGATGGGACAGCGGGAGGTTTTGGGATTTCCGACACGGGACTGGTCGTGTCTTTCCCATTAACCTGCGGCTTGTTTCCGGTACCGTTTCCAATGGCGGTGCCAATGGCGGTGCCAGTGCCGGTGTGTCGAGGACTTCCGTTCGTGGTTACCGGCGAGTTCTGTAGAGGAAAGTATGTCGGCGGTGGCTTTGGGATCACTGGATTTGGTGTTTCCTTCAGTTTGAACGACTCGATGCTTTGCATCTCTACGGCGTCCTCGCTGCTCTTGCTCTTCGAAAGGAGCGGAAGTGGCGGCGGTGCCGGAGGTGCAGGTGGCGCAGGTGGAACTGGCGGTGCTGCGACCTGTGCAGGTGGTGCAGGGGGTGCCGGAGGAGCTGGCGGTGCTGGCGGAATGTTTGGCGTTGTAAAATTGTTCAGCACTCTCTTCTCCTGCTCCTAATAACCACAGAAAAGCATATAAACTATAAAAAAAAGTGCAACTAGTTCAGTAAGAAGACTGGTGTCTACTAGAGATCCCTATTTCACGTGTATACAGGGTGAACCACGAATTGTTACCCGTAGAGATTACTCTGTTATTGGCAGTCCGATCGAAAGTGTATTTATCGGGTATAGCATGATTTCAAGTGAGCTTCCACGTGATTATAGCAAATGTTTGTCAATTCATATTGCATATACGGTAAAGTCGCGATTTTTGTCAAACAGCCTGTGTACTGTACGGACAACTATCGTAAACCGATATTATTTTTTTATGACTGCGTCTACCGCGCTGACCACGTCGAGAGTTCAAAAGAAAGCCGAACGTAGAGAAGGACAGCATGACAGTGGAGTGGGTAGGCACCTGACAACTATCGCGTACGCGGTCGTTGACAAATATCACGGCTTTACTGTACACCTATAATTTTTTTACGCCTATTTGTTAGAGGATTCCAAGGCAAATTCATTGTTTTACGATCGAATTCTTTTACGATCCGTGTACACGGATCCGTATTCGCGGATCCTTAAGGGGATAGACTCGATTTTCCAGGATTGCAAGGGTGCGGAATGCGCCTTCTCATTTCTTGATAATGCAAAGCACTAGATAAAAGATCAATCTGGACCGCAATCGCCTTGAAAAGTCCTATTTTTACGTTTACGAGGCGTAATTTGCATTATTTAGTAACATAAATGCGCATGTAGCTACGTTCATAAAGCTGCGACAGCTACATGCTGTCGAATAATGCAAATTACACCTCGTAAATGTAAAAATAGGATTTTTGAGGGTGACCGAGCCTAGGTTGATCTTTCATCTAGCGCTTTTTACCACTGAAAAACTCCATCTTTGTATCATCGAGAAATGCGAAGGCGCATCCCGCACCCTTGCAATTCTAGAAACGAGTCTACCCCCTTAAATTCGTACTTACACGGTTCACGTACCACGTGTACGAGGTATGATCAATAAGTAAGGTGACTTCTTGAATTTCGCGGGATACCTACAGTCGATTTTCGTTTTCTTTTTTTTCTTATGCTGGCACACTCGTTTCGAACATATGTTCACAGTTTCAGCTATATAGCATTTTTTGTTTGTTTGCGAGAAGCATAAAGGTTAGAAGTGTTTTGCGTGTTCGGCGATTTTCTGCTGTCGAGGAAAATGGATCAAAGAATTTGCATCAAATTTTGTGTAAAAAATGGAATTAAGTGCTCCAAAACACTTGAAATGTTGACAGTGGCGTGCGGTGAGTGTACTCTGAGTAAAAAAAATGTTTATAAGTGGTAAAAGCTCTTTCAAGAAGGCCGAGAAGATGTTAACGACGAAGCTCGCAATGGACGTCCCAGCACGTCGACAACCGATGAAAACGTTGAAGAAGCGAAGAAAATAGCGTTGGGAAATCGTCGAATTACCATCAGAGAAGTTGCCGACGATGTCGGCGTCTCGTTTGGTTCGCTGCGACTTTTTCCTGTTCCCAAAACTGACGAGACCCATGAAACGACGGAGATTTGCAACGATCGAGGAGATGAAGACTGCATCGCTGGAAGAGCTCAAAGCTGTGCCAAAGAGTGCTTATCAGAAGTGCTTCGAGGATTGGAAAAAGCGCTGGCACAAGTGTATTATATCCGTGGGAGATTACTTTGAAGGGGACAACATAAATATCGATGAATAAATAAATATTTTTTGATAAAAATAAAAATTCACCTTACTTTTTTATCACACCTCGTACACGTGTATTGTAGTACACGTTCAAAACCGTGATCTCTAGTGTCTACCGGCGGTGGACACATTTTCAAGATAGTGTATTTACTCACGGAATGCAAACAGGTTTTGAAACGATACTGCGCGATAAGGTAAGACCTTGCAAAACTAATAATGACGACGTGAAAAATAGAAGGAATTAGAATACTTATCACAGCCGGTTCTAAACATATTGTCATACCTCGCGGCCTTTATCGCATTTAAGCAATTGAACCAATTGTTAAGAGATGATAATGCCAACAGTATCTCTCCGCGTCTCATTGAAATTTTTATGTTATCGCTACAAGGACTATAGAGCAGTTACACCGTGTGCACCGTCCAAGTAGACGTTATTTTCCACAGCGTCCCCTTTTAGTCGTTATCGCAAAAATACGTTTGTTCTATGAAAATACAATACATTCGAAAAGGCCAGACACATACGCGCTGCTACAAGCACGTCGGTTCCATCAACGCGAATGGCAGGTTCGCAACACACATCTGTTCTGTTATCGGCGGCTATCACCTAAGCGTTGTTAATTGCCCTTTACCATGCACAAATTACTGATCAAACGCGTCTATAGCACGTCGAACAGACAAAATTTGATAACTAGACTGCGGATCTTTATGTAAAATCGAAAATGTTCGCATCGATTGCAGGACACAGGTGCCAAATAAAAATGGTATTCTTCTTTTAATTGTCCTATTAAGCTGAAACTAATACATCGATGTCCTTAAATACTTTTAACATGTCCGCTGTTTTATATTGTACGTGCCCATTTTTGCCGTAAATGCATAAAATCCGCAGTCTAGATTTTATAAACTCAATTACTCTTTTCTCACCCCTTGTTCCATTAAATATTGTCTAAAAACTCCATAAATATCATTTAACTACACACATTTCAATTCAATGAAGTATTGCTTTATCCTCTATATTATTGTTAGACTGCGGATCTTTATGCAAAATAAACAATGTTCGCATCGATTGCAGGCCACAGGTGCCAAATAAAAATGGTATTCTTCTTGTAATTGTCCTATCAAACCGAAACTAATACATCGTTGTTCTTAAACATTTGTAACATGTCCACTGTTTTGTATCGTGCGTGCCCATTTTTATCGTAAATGCATAAAATCCGCAGTCTATCGATAACTAACACCGTAAGGAGTGATGGTAACCAACACCCGGCTCCTCCGTTTGCCATTGCTCACTGAACCGTCCATCCTCCGTGCTTCAAACTCCTATCATTCGTTAATTAACTTTCCCTTCCATCGTCGATACGATCTCCTTTTCCAGCGGATTGGCAAATTTCAAGCACCTGCTTTGCGTTTGGCGCGCTCCTTATAAAATCACGGGTTCGGCCGCTCGTTAATTAACAGCACAAGGAAAAGCTCGCCGCCAATTAAAAGTTAACTGTGTTTCACTGTTCCCGTGATTGCGCCTGGAAACAACAACCGAGGACACGGAACGCCGCCATTTCCGAATTACACTGCTGCCGGCACCGTCTCTAAGGACGTTGTGATTTCGTTAATCATAGTTCGTGGTCTCGCGGTGTTTTGCGGTGTTCCTGCGACCCACCTTGAACACCGATCGCGCACCAAGCACACTGACAACAGTCACGAGCGTTGCCTCCAGCTCTTATGTAAGCTCTATTATTTTGCGCGTCTGCCACGGTTTGCAAGAAACCGACAGGTTGCGTTAACCAAGGTGGAATCGACCGTGGCGGCGGGCACTCGCGCGTATTTAAAGCGGTATCGGCCAACCGATCGGCGTCGACTACCGACTGATAGCAGATCGTGTAATTGTAGAATCGTCACATTCGAAGAAATTGTTCAGATAACCTGGTCAAAGCAGATCGCGTACTTGTAGAATCGTCATATGTGAAGAAATTGTTCAGATAATCTGGTCAAAGCAGATCGCGTACTTGTAGAATCGTCATATGTGAAGAAATTGTTCAGATAATCTGGTCAAAGCAAATCGTATAATAGTAAAATCGTCATATGTGAAGAAATTGATCAGATAATCTGGTCAAAGCAGATCGTGTAATAGTAAAATCGTCATATGTGAAGAAATTGTTCAGATAATCTGGTCAACGCAGATCGCGTACTTGTAGAATCGTCATATGTGAAGAAATTGTTCAGATAATCTGGTCAAAGCAGATCGTGTAATAGTAGAATCTGGTGAACTGCCTGTTTTATGTCTTACTCGGAATTCCCGCTGGGGACTCTTCGAATTGCCCGAGGAGTTTAAAAGACTATTTCCTCCAGCGATTAAATGACTGTGCGTGATTATGTAAATTAAAATCTGTACACGTTGGGAGACAATTGTAGAAAATATTGGCAACTACAGTGACTCCCATTAATATTCTAGACTATACTTTTTTTGACTTTTTTTTAGAAGTTAAAGCAATTAGTTTGCTACAGAATGTGAAAAGAAACTTTTTCAAAAATTGCACATAAAAAGTTGCTAAATGCAACTCTTAGTATGTTCTCTGCAATTCCGACAACTTTAAAATTTTGTCAAATTATTTTTCACATTGCGTAGCAAAGCAATTGTTCTAACTTCCGAGAAAAGTTCAAATCGTATGGCCCATTATTAAAGAAGTTTTCGTGTTTTTAAGTAATTTCGGTATTTTAAGGTGAAATAAAACCGAATTTTGTTCTTCAATCAATGAACTTTGATCGATAAAATATTCTCCATTTTATTCGATGATCTTTTGCCATGTTTCTGGTAGTTTCATAATTCCTTATTGGCAAAAAACTGATCCAAGTGCGATTTCAGGTCGTCATCGTTAGCGAGTGCGTTATCGTTTAAAGAGTTTTGTAAACTTCGAAATAAATAGCAATCTATACATCACTTTCCAACCAAGCTCCAATAGTTTTTCACGTATTCCACCATGATAACGCTAGGCCACACATCTTTGGTAACACGTGAAAAATTATTGGAGCTTGGTTGGAACGTGAAAAATTGTCTGCATCGATAGCAAGAAATAGAAACTAAATTGAATGTTATCTCGTCCCTTGATGATTTTACTAGAGGACAAATCATATATTGCTATCTTCAATTATTAAAATATTCCAACAATCTTGAATTTCATCTACTCAATTTTAAATATCCCGAACATCGCACCATCGGATTGCCATTTATTTCGAAGTTTACAAAACTCTTTGAATGGTAAAACTTTTACTAATAATAATGATCTGAAATCTCATTTGGATCAATTTTTTGAATTGTGAAGCTACTGGAAAGATGGCAAAAGATCATCGAACAAAATGGAATATATTTTATTGATTAAAGTTTATTGCTTGAATAACAAAAATTCTTGCCAACCCAATATATAATTGTCGAACGAATCAGTTTAACTCTTGAAGTCGATCACTGATTAATATTTTCGAGTCTAATGTTATTTTTATCCACACACACACACTATTGTGTCTCCTTTCTCACGCATTCGAGTAAATTCAATTTCTTTTAAACTGTGAATCCGGATTAACGTGTTAAATATAAAACAAAAAATCCACAGTCTAATGTTTAATCTCCACCCGTTCAATCCGTGTAATTTTGAAGTCGATCACTGATTAATACTTCGAGTCTAATGTTACATATTTTTGGCCACACACACTGTGTCCCCTTTTTCAGACATCGGAGAAAATTCCATTTCTTTTAAACCGTGAATCCGGAATTACATTGATTCTTTTCGACATTCTGGCGATTGCAACTTTTCAATGAACGTGGTAAATATAAAACATAAAATCCACAGTCTAATCTACACCCCTTAAATCTGTACTAACCCTTTGCATTCGGAGCTATTTTAACTGGAAAATTAAACATTTCTTGCGATCTAGAATATTTCCATCCTGTATGATTTTTTAAATTTGGTGGATATGAAATTGATGTAATACTTCATACAATACTTAAATCTTTAGTAATTGATTAGATACCAACGTATTTAGTAATGTAAACAATATTTTGAATAATGGTACAGCAAGAGTTTTAGTGGCGCCTCAAAGTCGCCACTCGATTGCTAAGGGTTAATATTTAGATTTCGTGGATGGTGCACAAAACGTTAAACATTACTGTGTCAATAATGAGCGAAAGGATCGAATCTCCCGACACCGATCTTCGAAAACTTACAGTCGCTCGACCATATTTCTCGAAAAAATCTCCGTACGCGCTTCGATAAATCAAAATCCCTTCACTGGTATTTCGTGGTACCGTGATAATTAAATGCACTTCGTTAGCGATTAGGTGTTCCTCGCGGCAGTCGATCTTCTCGAGTGCGAGGGTACTGCAACACTGAGGCCAGACAGTGAAATGTACGTGACTATAAGCGGCCGGATCTATCCGAACGGAGCTTGTGTATAACAGTTAATAAGGCGGTTCTTCATAAATTCAGGTGCACTTGAGCGTACACGCTCGCATACACGCAGGCGTAACGCGCGATTCTTTCGGGCTACTATTACCTGCGTTATCTCTGTTCAAAGCGTTATCCGTTTGCATTGGTAGATCTCGCCGGTTGTGTAATTAACTGTGTAAGAATGTCCATATCGCCGACATATGCTCCCGGTCTCATGTTTGCTTCGCTCTTCTCTTTTTTTTTTTCCCTTTTTCTCTCCTTTTTTCCAGATATCAATATTTCATACGCGCCGGTAACTATGCATAATCCTCACTGGGAAACGTCTTGGCCGCGCGTAATAATTCCAACTCGGTTGCTAATAGGATTTTTAATTGGCCTACGGCGTACCCCTAGTTCCGCTTTTTCCACAGGGCGTTCGCGTATCGTCGCTCGATCTAACGAGGAATTTTACCTCTGCTCGGTGGTCAGAGGCAGTAACGTCTTCGCCGGAGAAAGAAACCAGTGAAAGTCATCGCTGAACGATGTCATTGCTCGTCGCTAGCGCGATATATGTGTCTTCGCTTTCCGCGGGATTCGTGGAACGAATCTCGGTGTTTGAACGAGATAACAGCGTCGAGGGACACGCGCTTCCGGAATTTTACGAACGTGACAAAACCACGGCGATATCCGAGGACGCCGACAGATAACGTAGGATTAGAGATTGCAATCCCGCAAAGTGAGATCCCGCAGAATCTTTGGGCCCGCATTTTTCTTAAGTAAGTCTTGCGGAACTATGCGTGTAATCAAAATTGCGCGAATGGCGACGCGCGAGATGAACTATTTCGATGTTGCATTCTAACTATTCGATCTGCACTCGAACACGACAGTATTCGAACGCTTGCAATTCTGACGTTCAACTAATGAGATATGTATGTTAGATTGAAGCATTTGATGTAATATTCCACATATGGCAAGGGATGGGTCTCAAGACTACGCACACGAAGTTACAAAATAATTTAACGATATATAACGTTTTTGCAATACATATATTGAGGCACACAAAAGTATTCGAACTTTGGACAACTAAGAATTTCCGACGCTGATAGAATGTAGACAAACAATTTCCAACGCTCACAGAATGAAAACGAACATTGCTTGGTTTACTAGCAGTCGGTCCAGGGCAAACGGTGTTAAAAATTTCTGTCACAATTTTCATTATGAACGCTATAACGAAATGAATCGCAAGAAATCCGAAACAAGCGAGTCGATCAGAGAATTAATAATAAAATGGTATAAGGAAGGCAAATCGTTAAGCGAAATGGCAAAACTTGTAAACAGAAGTATGTCCACGATTCGTTATATTGTGAAGAAATTTATTACGCGAGGTAACATTGCTGCTAAGCCCCGTTGTGGACGTCCAAAAGAGAGGAGAAAATAATCATACGAAAAATCAGACAAGATCCTTTTATTTCTGGATCACAATTGACATCAATGGTGGCCACACAGTTCCAGAAAGAAGCGCATCCCGAACTGTGTCGTCGATTATTAAGAAATAATGGTTTACATGTACGAGTTCCAAGACGAAAACCATTTATTAGAAAGAAAAATACAATTTTTGCGTTTACAATTCGCCGAAAAATTTATTTATAAAAGTAATTCGTTCTGGGACGCGCTATTATTCTCTGACGAGAGTAAATTCAACGTTTTTGGTAGCGATGGACGTAAAAAGGTTTGGAGGAAACAGAACACAGAATTGGAATCGCGAAATTTACGGCCGACTATTAAACATAATGGTCGATCTGTACGAGTTTTTTGGAACTGTATGGCATCTAGTTGAGTGGGAAACCTCGTGTTCAATGACGGAATAATGGACAAAACAAAGTACTTAAAAATTTTGCAGAACCTAAAAGACTGTGTATCAAAATTGAATTTACCAAGTAATTACTGGTTTCGATCGGACAATGATCCTAAACATATCGCTAAAATAGTCAAAGAATGGGTATTGTATAATGTTCCACAAGTGTTGCCACATCCACCGCAAAGTCCCGATTTAAACCCCATTGAACATTTATGGGACGAGGTGGAAAGAAGATCGAGAACTACAGTTATTACTTCGAAAGAAGCGTTAAAACGAAATATTATTGCAATATGACAATCGATAGATCCAACGGTTACTTCGAAGTTAGTTCACTCAATGGTAAACAGACTTGGGGCCGTTGTAAAAGCAAACGGTGGTCCAACTTCCTATTAAAACTTTAAATTATTCAATTTAAATAACTATCAAACGTTCCGTTCGAATACTTTCGTGTGTCGCTTCTGGTACGTGTTTACAATAAATGTATTGTCAAAACGCTATATATTGAAGGATTATTTTCTAGTGTTACTTATGTAGTCTTAAGATCAACCCCTTGTTATATGTGGCAAATTACTTCAAATACTTCAATGTAACATACATATTTCAATACTTGAATGTTAGAACTGTAAGCGTTCGAATACTTTCGTGTACGAGTGTACATCTTTGTAACAATTAATAGTCTTCGCTTTTCACGATCATATTTTCGAAGTTCTACAAATTGAAATTATGTTTCATCGTTTGATCACTTTTCTGATTTCAATTTCATTAAAGCTATATTTACGGACAGCTTGTTGTCATATATAATTCGTTCGAAACAATTTTGATGTTTACTCAACTTGAGAAACGAAGCCTTAAATCCCAGATCTATCCCGCGGGATTGCGAACCCTATTATAGGATTATCGTACCTGTTCGATCGGCTGATCGGAGAAATGAACTTTCTGCTGGTTGGAGTTGAACATCTTCCGGTGAGCACGCTTGAACTCCTCCATCAGCTGCAACAGAACGAAACGGTGGAAGTAGTCGAAGCGAGAGCGCGCAATTGTGAGAAATTATCGGCAGCCGGCTCGTTCGGATGTGGTTTGATTATCGTCGCCGCTTAATGTTACTTTTACTTCTCGATTTCGAGGCGAGAAACGGAATTGATCGGAGACGCAGCGAGAACACGGTGAAATTGCAAGTGCATCGGCCGCGCTGCGCGTCCACGTACGGTTATAAACAGCACGAGCTACTCTCAGCTCGAGCCCACCTGCGAATATCGTCGTTTGCAAGGCTCATACACGAAAGTTTGATCGTTTGCAACATCACGGCAATAATTTTTAATTAGATCGACTCTCTCTCGACTCATTATTTCCGCGGATCTTTACAGCCTCGAGGCCGTTCGATGTTTCTGGTACCAATTAATAAACAGCCGAGGAATCTGTACACGATAAACGAGATTAGTAATTAAACGCTGATCAGGCTCCTTTGGAATTGAATTTATTATACAGTCGTTTGGCGGTCGTAAACGACTTTATGTACACAATTGAAAACAAAGACGACGGTTTGGAACTACTTAACAACTTAATTCTGACGTTCGAGTGATCGCTAATTATTGTAATCATTTCATATTGTTATAGTATGATTCATGATTTGTATGATTCAGAGTTTGTCACGACGATCGATGATTCTTTTAACATTTAATTTATATCTTGACTTTCCCGAATATTTTCACAACACGAGGGTGTTTTTTTAGAAAGAGTTCTACGATTCACGTGTTAAACAGAAACTGCTAGAATGATCCATAACTTTTATGATCCCTGATTACAACTTATCGAGCAGAGCCATCTTTATATCTAACGTTAAGATAAAAGCACCAATAGTTGACCAGTTAAAAAGAATTCTCGGCTTGAATAATAGTAAATGCTTTCTATCCATTGTTGAATAGAGACTCTTTGCGTGAAAACGTTGTTTGAACTTCTTACATTGTGCAACAAAGCTAACTTTTTGAAAATAATTGCATTGTTCTAATTTTATAGACATTTTTGAACAGTGGACGGATTTAAGAAGTTTAAGAACATCAGAATGTATTAGTTGCAGCTTATGAACGTTTATTTAAAATTCAAAAATTACGTGAATCATAAAAATCAGAAAGAAAGTCTTACGATTTAAAAGAAGTTAATAGCTTCGTAGTTTGCTTGTTCTTAATTCGTATGAGAAACTATATTTTTCCAAAGATTATTACGTCCAGAAACATTATTTTTCACGTTTCCTTGAAAATTGGTCAACTACTGGTGAATTAAGTGGTGCCTTCACCTTACACGGGATGTTACAAGTGGTGATTTTGATAAGATTGAAAAATACGAATACCTTATCATGGGTGACCTTCTGTTCTTGCGCCCTCAGAGCTTCTGGGTTCTGTGATTTGCGTGCTTCTTGCGTCTTCTCCTTCATAGCTTCTGCTTTGGCGAGGTTCATGCTCCTCTGAAAGCACACGGACAAGTGACGTGTATCGATGACGGATGAATGTCGATTGCACTACTAAAACAATTTGTTATTGATACGTCGTTATCACGCCCTCGTTAACAGGGCTGTACTATACCGCAACTGTTACTATCGACTAACGTGTACAGTCAGACTATTTCGCGACAATGAGCGAAGTAAGGTAAGAGTTCGCGATGACTCTACCTTCTTGGAAAACAATATCTATTTAGGGGAACGTTATCTCGAAATATGACGTAAAAGATACTGTAAACAGTGGCGGAGATTCCATTGTTTCGCGCGTTCTTCGCGCGACTTCCAAAACTCACGGTATCGCAGATGAAAGTTAAAACTATGTTTTTTGTTTCTACATCATCGATGCATGCGCTCTGTGGTTTTGACTAATTTACAGAACACGATTCTTGAAGAGATAGACAGACGGTGCATGTGCATTTAACAAGAAAGCGTGACTAAGTTGGTAAATGACTGATAATTTCACTTTTCGAACTACAGTACTATAAGTATCGAGATAGTGGTGATTCAGACACCGCGTCCAACTGAAACAGATTAACGAAAGTATGTGGTGCTAATCATTACGAGAAGATAAAACAGACTTTGTGTTATTCATTGAACGGAGAGGTCGTCGTACAAATTGCCTACGCAACGTTCGTTCCGTTTATCTCGTAGAAAGTCCCATTTACGATTAGTTGCTTCGTTGATAGCGAAAAAGACTGACGGGGACTAATTCGTCCAGAATCTAGGAGACTGATATTATTTGAGGAAGAGATTCGAAGATACACATATCCTAACACTTTGAGGACGACTCTCTGTTTCTAGTTCCTACAATTTTAAAAATAATTAGTTACTTAAACAATGCAAATAAAGTACACAATTTTCTTATATACAGGTGGTCCACTTAAATGTAGGATTTTATGTATTCATGACAAAAATGGATGGATGTAATTCGAAACAGTAAAAACATTAAGACAACTTAAGAAGATCCATATGTTATTTTTGATTAATTCAAATTGTTAAAGAAAGAAAGAAATTTTTATGTGGTTTCAGTGTCTTGCAATTGACGAAGAAAATTTTCATTTTGACATGAGAAATGCTTTGAATGCAATGTAAATGGTATCACAAGATGAATGCTGTACAAATTTTACTCTTTTCTCAGTCATTTTTTCCGCAGTTTCATTGTCATTGCTATTGTTTTTCTTGTAAACGTATACTTTTTTCCTGTATATTCTAGTTGAAGTGAACTCTGACTTCCATCGAAAGCTCATTGCAAACAGAAATGAATGTCATATCTAATTTCAATTTTAGAAGTTAAGTGTTTTCAAGGTCGTGTTATTAATACGTCCAAGTGCGTTTTAACGCCAACTAGAACACGCAAGGAAAAAAATTATACATTTACAAGAAAAAAGAATATCGATGACCTTGAAAACTCGAGAAAAAAAGAACATTTTCAAAGCATTCACCTTGCGATACCATTTACATTGCATTCAAAACATTTGTTATGTCATAAAAAATAAAGTAGATATTTAGGTGGACCACCCTGTACATTTGAACAATAATTTAAGTTTACGAATCGTATCTTATATTATAATTAATGCTTAAGTGAGACCGGCATTACCAAATTCTACAGCTATTACAATTGTTTTATTGTTTCCTCTGGATTAAAAGAAATTCCAGTTTGCATGAAGATCGGTAATTTATTCCGAGGAGTAGTTGCGACTACTTGTTGGTTTCACAAAAGAAAACTGCTGCACTCCTACCTGCTGCGCCCGCCTCTGCAGTTCTTGCGTTATGGCAGTGCTCAAGTCGGTGCAGGCGATCGGCGACGTTCTTGTGGCGCAATTGCGGGGTGCCGGATGCGTTGTAGCTGGCGTGTCATTGGGTTTATTGGTCCCGGTTGTGGCTGCCGTTACCGAACCATAAGAGACTGTCGACGGTGGCTCGCAGGAGGACGTTGACAACGATGACGAGGTCGAGGCAGAATCCTTGCTGCAGGACGACTCCAAGCTCGACTCGGTTTCCGTTGAGCCTGTGCTGCCCATTGACATCGTGCTGCCCATTTGCATACCCATGGCGTTCATTGGTTTCGTCTCTGCGTGCACATCGTTCTACCGTCACTTTATCATTCGTATTTTCAAAAGTTTGCGAAACAGAATGTTCAAAAATGAATGCAGTCCGCGGCATAAAGTGTGCAGCATATCTGGCGAACTTTAGAAGAATACATACTTTGAACATAACACATACAATCTTTGTGTAATGTTTCAGCTTTGCTTTTGTTATTAACCAGTTAACTGCGTTCGACGTGTATACACGTTAATCAAAATCTCTATTGCCGTGCAATAACAATAATCTTTTGAAGAATTAATTTTTAATTTTTTATCAACTAAAAGTGTAATCCTTCCTCGTTTTTCGTAAAATTTATAATAGGACCATTTGCTCTGCGTACGGCGTGTATGCGTGTCATTGGTTAATTTTAATTCCGCGCTCTGCGGGGGATTTTTAAAATTAAATTCCGCAATTAAGAGGTTAAGGGGGTAGAATCGTTTCCAGGATTGCAACGGTGCGAGATAAGCTTCTCATTTTTTGATAATGCAAAGATAGGGTTTTTCGGTAGGCAGAAGCGCTAGATAAAAGATTAATCTAGACCGCTGTTTCCCTCGAAAGTCCTACTTTTAAGTTTACGGGGCGTAATTTGCATTATTCGTAGCGCTGTGCAAGAATCTGAAAATGTAAGTATCTCGGTGGTCGGGTTCTCGAAAATTTCGGGATTTTCGATTATGTCGAGATTCCCTACATCGTCGAGATTCTTGAAAGTATCGGAATTAGAAAAAGAAGATTTAACGAACAAATTTAATGTGATTTTCGGAAACGTCTCAAATATCGGAAATCTTATATCACGATTGCTTTTAAAGCGAGTATTATAACGGTAATCGAGTATTGAAAACCCTGAAATATTCGAGAATTCCGATACTTTCGAGAATCTCGATAATTTTTGAGAATACCGATACTTCCGAGAATTTCGATAATTTTTGAGAATCTCGATAATTTTTGAGAATACCGATACTTCCGAGAATTTCGATAATTTTTGAGAATACCGATACTTCCGAGAATCTCGATAATTTTCGATAATCGAAAATATCAAAATTTTCGAGAACTCGTCTCGATCTCGAAAGAAATTTTCGTCTCGACCCGACTCGACATTTTCGGGTTCTCGCACTCATCTGATTACACGGTCCAACAAATTTCAACTTTTTTAGGTTATTTCGATTCCCACTATGCGATTCTTATAGAGTTTTTCGCGCTGATTCCGAATCTGGCCTTAATTTGTCTCCTATACGTAGAGTTTTTGAGAAATTTGAGTTTAAAGAAAATACATATTTTTCAACTTTGCACAAATATTATGATGCTATTATAAAAGATATTGAATTGTTCTTTAAACATGTTTAAACAATCATAATATATTAATATTGGATAACACTGTATTTGACGACTGATAAACCCCATCTTTGCATTATCTAGAAATGAGAAGGCGCATCCCGCACCCTTGCAATCCTGGAAACGCGAGTCTACCCCCTTATTATATAATTTTTAATCTAAATTGACGTATAAAATTATATCATCGTCCTCGACGAACCAAGACATTGATCCGTTTACATAACCAGTCGTGATAAGGTTTGCTCGATTGAATAAACAGTTCCGATTAATCCCGACGATCTTAATCTACTTCTGTATCTGTGACAGTTCTGATTTCACCAAACAGAGCTGACCGTATTTCCGTTTCATCTTGCAATTGGCAAATCAATCCTTCTAATTGTTCAAAGAAAGTCAGGACGTTCGGTCCGATTTTAAAAAGGTTATACTGTTTTAAAGAGCGTTCGAACACTGCCGCAAGATTGGCAAAACCTGGTCGGTAAAGTTGTCGACTTCGAGACAAACCTGCTGGCCATTTGTAAGACAATGGTGGCGGTGGTGCTGGTGGGCAAACAGACTGATGCACCTCTACCGTAGTCACCGTTTTCCTGTCTCCTTCGTTCTGTATGCCGTTTTCCTACGAAAACCAAAAGAAAAATCATGAAACTTCTGTAGCAGAAAAGATCAACAACCTCGTGATCGTTTCTCTTTTTAATTAAATCGTTTCGAAGGTGTACCGTGCATCGATCATCGCGTTAATCCGATTCGATGATCGACGCCGATTATGAGGGCACTAGAAAGCGCCGGTTAAACGTCCATTAATTATCGAACAACGTGTTTCTTTTCGATTCCGTGACGGAATTCTCGAAACATTGTTTACATTCGCGAAAAATGTTCACGGTTGAAGGACCAGCGAGAGTTAGAAAGCTTCTTCCTTACTTTGGATCCGTGATACGGAGGAATGTCATCGGCCGGCCCGTCGTAGATGTATTCCTGTTGTCTACAGTTGTCCCTGCGATAAGCTAATCGACGATTCGCCTCGTCCCGCGGATTCGCGTCGAAATCGTGGACCTCGTAATCAATTCGAGGAGCCACGGGATCGTAGAGGGGCTCGTTGTCGATCTCTTCGTCGTAGCTGCGCGAATTCGGGTGACCCGGCCCGGCCATGTGCCTGTGATTTTGGTTCTGGTTTTGATTGATACGGATTACTGTGGTGTTGTTCGGCTTGCGGGTCCATTCCTGCGGCTGCAACATTGAAACAATTGTTAAACATCATTGCAAAGGAAGACTGTACAATATGTTTTTATTAATTCTATTAAGTTTTTAGTCTTAGCACCCGAAATAAGACAAAATTTGAAAGCACGTCATAAGGATAAAAAGTGCAAAAGAAACCGCAAGTCAAAAGTCAACCGATCTCTTAAAAAATAACGATACAGCTTTTTCATGATCAAACTGACTTGATTTATTGTATACGTAAACAACGGTTCCTTTTGCACTTTTTATCCGTGTGATCGATGGAATACGTTGCGATAGAAAAGACCTGTACATTCTAATTTCTTATCTGCGATCAGAACGAAAATTCGCGTAAAAATGGCCCCGCACGGAACGCGTAGATAAACAGGCTTTCTTTTCTTGATCTTATATTCAATGAATTAGTTTAGTTGATGTGGTTGCTATTGGGAATTAGAAATCCATGAATCCTTTGTGAATGTATAATGAAAAGCTCGTTAGCGATTCACGACCGTCAAAGAGTTGGCTGTGCGCGTTGTCATCTTTACCTGGTCGTTGTGCGGCCATTCCGACGAGCTGCAACTGCTCGTGGACAAGGCTAGCGGGCAGCAGATCCTAGAAAATCCGAAGACACATGGTCGAATGAGTTTTCATCGGCGATTACACCCGCTACTTTCTAATTTCCAATTAAACGACGCCGCGAGGAAGCACGATTAACCGCGGCGGCTTAAGCACAGGATGCAACGTTCGTGAGCCCGCGAAGAATTCGTCGTGCTCGATACTCCGCGATTATTATCGCGAAATGTCCTATTAATAGAACGACTTTCTCCCGAAGTAAATCCATCGATGCCACTCGATAACAGCGTGTAACGAGAAAGATATGTATCCGGAGTCGTAAAGCCGCGGCGGCTGATACTTTACGCCGACCCTCTGGTCTCGCTTCCATACCGAGCGAACGTTTAATCGATCGTTCTTAACGAGAATTACGTACAATGCCTCCCAGTGTTATGGTTCTGCAACTGTTCGCTACCTTATATTAAATTTCGTCATTCTACATCCCCAGTTAATTAACGCTCTCCCGATCGGAAGCTCGTTAACAGAGATTATCGAATTTTGCATGCATTCCGATGAATAGCATTATACGTATCGTTGTCCAATCCAACCGTTATTTCCAATGTTTTCGACACAATTGTATCGGAAGAAGGTACATTCCCGTCTATAAGTCTTTTTTGTTATTAGAGGAACTATGTCGTCAAATAAAAATGGTACTTACTTATTTTTTCGGATGTAGAGAACATGTAAATCAAATCTGACCAAAATATCCTATATTTTCTAAATTTTAAAACTTAAGCGGGGTAATTTCTCAATCTCTTTCTTTCAACATTTATTGAAATAGTATCGTATCATAGCTACATCTAATCAAAATAAAACAATAGAATCAAGCTGGAAGCTTGTATTCTTTAATTACCAGGGGTGTGCAAGATCCCGGTGGAGACGGGATTTTTTCTCGGGATCGGGACGAAATCCCGAGAATTTTCGGAATCCCGGATATTTTGGGATCCCGGAACCATTCGGGAGTCCCAAAAATTTCCGAATCCCGAAAATGTTCAAGATTCCCGACATTTTGAACTTTCTCCATACTTCCAATAATTGCAAGAATCCGAAATCTCGAAGGACACAAAGGATTCGGATTGCTGAAATTTTCAAGAATATCGACACTTTCGGGAATCCCAAATATTATTCAATATCCCGTATGTTGTCGGGAATCCCGAATATTTTTTGGATCCCGTATATTCTCGAAAATTCCGAATCATCTCGGGATCCAGCACATTTTACGGGAATCTCGCACACCCCTATTAATTACCATTTTGTCGAAGACACACAAGTAAGTGTCCGGTGATTTATGGACGGAAGTGTACATTCATCTTTTGCTGACGATTTCTTGAAACGGTAATAATATTTTTCCCGGAGAGCTAGTTTGTGTAACAAGGTCTTAAATAACGGGAGATCTTTCGTTGCGCATACGATTAACACTAGGTTTACGGAGGTGTAAATATAACTATTTTACATTAATTTATAAACATAACAAGAATGTGTCTATCGAAATTTTTGGCCATTTTTCCGATAGTATATACCCCAAGAATGAAATTTGGTAAATAATTTCTCAGGGAAGCATCTTTACAATCTTAATAATTGCAAATTAAGAATAT